>JAXCGZ010022903.1:0-75000 GCA_037179515.1 Halocaridina rubra
AACAGCCTCTGTTGACATTGAGCGAAACACTCTGTCACAATGTGTAATCTGGCTGCCTAGTAAACCGTTAGCTTATCTTTGGTGTATTTTGCATAGGATCTGTGCCCTTTTGGCAACACTCCAGAATTTTACTTACGACATTTTATTTGTGGGTACTGCCACATACGCGCTCATACGCAGGCACGACCGCTATACTGTACTTGTTTGTATTACTTACGACATTTTCGTTGTGGGTACTGCCATATACGCGCTCATACGCAGGCACGACCGCTATACTGTACTTGTTTGTACTCTCAGGCACTGGGTGCTAGTCGGTAAAATTCGTTGTTGCTCATTCCTTTCATTTGCACCATAACCGCAGGTACTGTCACGTATTGCTGTTAAGCAGGCACGACTGAAATTCTGTATTACCAGTGTTTCATGCACTGTTTTGCAACATTTTGTTGCTGTTGCACTTGATTGTGTTGCTCATTCCTCTCATTTGCATGATAACAGCAGGTACTGCCACATATTGCTGTTAAGCAGGCATGACTGCCATTCTGTATTACCAGTGTTTCATTCACTGTTTTGCAACATTTTGCTGCTGTTGCACTTGATTGTGTTGCTCATTCCTTTCATTTGCACCACAACTGCAGGTACTGCCACATATTGCTGTTAAGCAGGCATGACTGACATTCTGTATTACCAGTGTTTTATGCACTGTTTTGCAACATTTTGCTGCTGTTGCACTTAATTGTATTTTAAGTCACTTTTATAGTGAGGTTTTGAGATCACTTTTACGTTTAAGTTTAAACCTTGGTGCTGAATTTTTTTTTCTCTCCTTGGTGTTGTGTGCTTCTTTCATTTTTTTTCTACTACTGTATTGTAGAGATTTGTTATTTTTTGTGGTTGTTTTGGCACATTGTTATTGACTGTTTAGGAAACAAACATGGAAACCATCAAAACATTCAATGAGGAGCGTTACCTGGACATAATGATTGCTAGGGGTGAGAGATACGGTTTTTCCTTAAGACAGAAGCTCTTCGAATGGGCTCCTGAAAAGATGGTTGAACGCCAAGATAAGCTGGAGAAGAGAGCAAGTGATGAGGCACAAGCACAACGTGATCATGAGCTTGCGCTTGCTCGGCTTCGAGCGGGAATCCCAGACAGCAGTCCTCTATCCGGAAATATAGATTACAGGAATGGGAAGCACAAGAGCCCCTCGCAGAACTTCAATCGTCCAGCTCATCCTTCTCACACTCCTAAGCCTTATTACGGCCATGTACCCACACTCAAGAAGGATGACCCAGTAAGACCTAAGCCTCAGCAGTTCAGAGGCAAAGGCCATTACTCTGCTCCACCTTCCCAGGGTTTTCAGCCAAACACTAAGAGTCACCACGCTCCCTCACACAATGGCAGCCCGCATAGCCGTCCGGCCACTCATTCGGCCCATGTTGTGGAAACAAGGCCAGAAAGGGCCAATGAGGATAACGCCTAGGAACCACCACACAAACTTGCCAATGTGGTATTCATCGAACATGATGATCTGGAAATGATCCCAAAATGCCTAGAAACCATAAATGGTGTGGAAGCTGAGATAGCCCTTGACACAGGGGCCGATGTCATACTTGTTGATGAGAGATTCGTCAGGGATGAAGATTATACCGGCAAAGACGTTTGTGTGCGGGTTGCTGAAGAAACACCCCAAATACGACGCTGCTGTGTCATTAACCTGGATTGCAAATACTACAAGAGAAAAGCCCAAGCTGTGGCAATGATTGGGCTTATGTACCCTGTCTTGATGGGTCATGCACTGAACCTAGTTCCTACTTTCCAGACCGATCTCTATCATAAGGGCATTTCTCGTTATAACTTCCCTCGGGGGAAATCACATGAAGCCATTTCAGCAGCAACTCCTGGCCTAGATGCCAAGAATTTGGACGATTCTCCGACTGACTCTGTTGAGTCTGCTGCAGTCAGCAAACGTAATGTGGAACGTGGAGAGTTTCCCCCTCCTTTACCAGATGATGCTTCTCTAGAGCCATTGAAATCCCGTCCGTACTTTGCCAAATTGCAGCAAGACTGCCCCAGCCTCAAACGCTGGATGCAGCAGGCCACCGAGGGAAGGACCTTCACGGTGAGAGGAGGAGGCCAGATCACTTACGCCCTTGAAGATGGAGTACTTCGTAGGCATGTGACTAAAGATGGCCACACCTTTAAACAGTTAGTGGTGCCCACTTCATTGTGCCGCCAGGCTATGTATGTGGCACATCATTTACCTCTGAGTGGACACAGAGGAAAGGCAAAAACTCGGCACATCCTTCAGAAGGCTTTTGCATGTCCAAACATGTACGCCGAGGTAGACAGATATGTAGGTTGCTGCCCTGTCTGTCAATCCACCTCAACGGCACTGGTGCCGAAAGTTCCCATGGGGTTAACTAAGCTCTCAATGGAGCCATTTTCCAAGGTCGTTATTGACATATTAGGTCCTATTAATCCAGCTTCGTCCACGGGGAAACAGTTCCTCCTGGTATATGTTGACCTGGCAACAAGGTACCCAGATGCAGTGCCACTGTCTTCTATCACAACTGAAGCAGTCGCTCATGCCCTATTTGAAATCTGCTCCAGTGTTGGCTTTCTGAGCAGGTCACTTCTGACAATGGAAGTCAGTTTACAAGTAGGCACTTTGAGGCTTTCTGTAACCTTTTAGAAATCAAGCACATTCGTACGAATGTCTATCATGCCCAATCAAATGGAGCATGTGAACGCTATAACGGGACATTGAAGCGATGTTTGCGCAAGCTAGTGATAGATATACCTAGACAGTAGGACAAGTGCGTCCCTGCTGCACTTTTCTCCTTCAGAGACACGCCCCAAGACACTACTGGGTACTCACCTTTCGAGCTGATTTATGGTCATAAGGTCATATGCTCAGTGGAATTCTTGGCAGAATGTTGGGATTCACCTACCATCGAAGATGACGATAGGGACGTCCATGAGTATATTTTGAAGTTTTTGTCTCACCTCAAAAAGGCTTGGAAAACTGCACAATTAGCCATTAAGGGTCACTAGCATACTGCCAAGGTCCTCTTTGACAAGCGTGCCCGGCGTCGTGCCCTGACATCCGGAGATCGAGCTCTGTTACTTTTTCCAACAGATACTCGCAAGCTTATGCTACGCTGGAAAGAACCATACACTGTGGTACACCGGGTGACCCCTGACAATTATGTGCTAAATGTTGATGGCAATAACAGGAAATACCACATTAACCAGCTGAAGCTTTATTGTGAGGACCTGGAGGCCCACAGGGATCCTGCGCTGGCACTCTCAGCAACCCCTATAGATGCCCTCAGCATCAACAGAACCTCCGAGGCTGCAGCAACACAGGTGCTCCATTATAGCCACCCCTTACTTCCTATATTGGTATACTCCACCCTTGCAGTGAAGACAGACTTACGGGAGTGGAGTTTTTTGGAAGAAGCCCCTATGGCCACAGCCCCCGCCCTCACAACTGAAGACATAAGCTTATCTTTTGATGATGGTAAGGATCCTGCCATTCCCACACACCGAAAGGAAAGTGTGAGTAATTGCATTATTAACTCCAGACTGCAACCGAGTAAATGGGAACAGCTGAAGAAGCTATTAGAGGACTATGAGAACGTCTTCAACGACCTCCCATGCATTACCGAAACCCATGAGCATCATGTCAGATTGACTGGCCCAAAGCCATTTCGGCATTCCTATGGTCTTCCCCACCAGCTGTCCGTACGGCTGAAGGAAGATCTTGACACTTTGGTCCGCCTCAGAATAGTTGAAAAGAGCATTTTGCCTTGGTGTTCACTGTTACTGGCAGTGCGTAAGCGAGATGGCAGTCACAGGTTCTGCTTTGACTGTTGTAAGCTTAACTCCCATACCATCTTTGATCGAGAGCCCATTGCTGATGCCGAGCATATTTTCTCGTTACTCTCCCAAGCCAGTTACCTGTCCAAGTTGGATTTGGCCAGTGGATTTTGGCAAGTCCCGTTGAGCGAGACTACCAAGCCTCTTACAGCCTTTTCTACAAGAAATGGTCTATACCAGTTCAGGGTCATGCCTTTTGGTATGGTAAATGCCCCTGGCTGCTTCAGCAGACTCATGAGGATAGTACTACAGGATCTTGACAATGTTTCATGCTTTATAGACGACATCCTGGTGCATTCTCAGGATTGGTCATCGCACCTCGAGACTCTCCGCAGAGTTTTCACTCGTCTGAACCAGCATGGACTTCATTTAAAGCCTTCCAAATGTGAGATTGGTTTCACACAATTGCAGTATCTCGGCCACGTGGTTGGAAAAGGAGTTATGTCCCATGAACATGACAGGGTACAAGCTATTAAGGATATGGAGAAACCTGCTACTGTCACTCAGCTGAGATCATTCCTGGGTAGTGTCAGCTACTACCAACGGTTCAATATCACACTTTAATACTATCGCTGCCCCTTTGCAGCAAATTATCTTCTCCATGCAAGGTAAAACCTCCCACGTCGGCATCAAGGGAAATGAGGAAGCCGATCAAGCCGCCAAACAAGCCACTCTCAGAGCAGAAATCCAAATATCTCTGCCTCCTGGGAATCAACAGATAAAAAATAAAGCCACCAAGTCACTCCTTAATGCCTTAATAACTAAAAGCAACCTGTGCACAGACATTGGCTCCCCCTCCACCTGGTGGTACAAAGCCACCACTGATCCTCAGCGAATCACCCTGTCTAAGAACCTTCGACGAAGCACGGCAGTCAATGTGTACCGTCTGAAACTCGGGTACAAATGCACCTGGGGAATAGTGGATGATATCATCAGGGAATGAACCTATTGCCAGGTAGCCTCACCACATCCACTGCTCCACTACATCCTCGAATGTGATTCCTTTTCAGAAATTCGACAGAAATCTGGTGCCCCCGAAGATCCAAATGCCCTTCATGTTGCTAGCTCCATAATCAGACTAGCAACAAACAACTACATGAACAATCTACTAAATATCATCAGTCAATACCCTCCACCAAGATAACCAAGTAATAACTCTCTCTCACCTCCAAAACAGGAATTCATTTAAATTGTTTGATGTAAACTAATAATCCTCAACTAAACACTTATGCTTTCCATTATCTTTACAGTTTTGCACAACTTCACCTGTGGGCCAAAATAGGAAAGTCCGATCACCCTCAAGAGTGAATACCACCAACAATAACAAGATTTCACCCCACCTCCTCACCAAATAGGAAAGCCCATTCGCCCGCAAGAGCGAATACCTCCTACAATCAACAAAATCTTATCCCAACTGCAGGCCACAAGGGAAGGTCCGCTCACCCTCAAGGGAGAACATCAAAGAAAAAAAAATTATAACTCAAAACAATTTATCCCCAACATATGAAGAATTAGCGAGATAAGTACAGTATGAGCTCATTAGTTTGTGGTTAACAGGAAATATTTGCAAAGCCAACAGGGTAAAATTGCCTTTTAATTATTTGTGGTTTAACACGTTAGTTAAATGATTAATTATTTGCAATTTATATAGCAAATAGCTTGATTCACGAGTTTTTTAAGTAAAATACTTTATTTACGATGATAGAAAGAGGTGAAATGAAATTAGAATATATTAGGAGATGGGATAGATTTTTACAGGCTCATAACCAGTCTTCAGAAGATGAGATTTTCGTTTATCACATTCAATGAAAAGAAACTTTTTAGCAATGTATATCTGCTGTAATTTCCAGGTTAAGGAATTAACTTTGGCAAGTGATATTCCAGTTAGGTAATCTACAAAAATAAGTTTGTATGGGAATGGAATCTGAGAAAAAATTCGTAGGATTTAGCCAGTAACGAATGTAACTAATTCTCGAATCCCAATTTGCTTGACCCACGAGCTTTACCATACACTATCCCTCACCTTGTTTGTGCCAGATGAATTCCGGTGAAGATGCCACGTAAATAAGGTTTGAAATAAACTTGACTGCTGAGACGAGATCCCGCCTCTGGGAGGTTTGGCCGCCAAATGAGGACGCTTCAATGTCCCTCCTGGTGACGTCATCTGTAGGATATATTTCTAGAGCAGTAACTGGCTCTTATATCATTTAAGGGCTACTTTAGTGGTGGTCCCTGGCAGGCAATTATAGCAGAGATGCAATGGAGAGACAGTATTTTAGGTGCAGCAAGTGGAAGCAAATAAAGTAAAATGAGAATAATAATGGAAAGTTAGGTTACTGGTAAACAATCTCTAGAACGTTCTTTGCATTGTAGGAGACGGAATTTAAGTACTCAAATAATAAAAAAGCTACTGAAATATATCTAGACAGGCTAATGACATAACAGCAAGGTCAAATTTATAACAAAATTATTAGCAAGAACAATTTTTATAATAATTTATTAGCAAGAGCTATTTTATCATAAGAAAATTGTAAAGAAAATGTATCTGAAAGGCTCACTGAAATGATGGAACAGTAGGAGCAGCCTTTATATCGGGACTATGCTTCTGTACGTACTAGAATAGTAAATAAGTTATATTTAAAATTAGCTATAAGCTAAGATATAAATTGCAAATAATCATAATCTGCAAAAGTCAAGAAGTTGGACTTATTTTTAGTTAAAATAAATGACAGTTAAGTTACTAAATTAACTAATGAGGCATCTAACAGCCACTGGTGACTTTGAGCAAAACACTCTGTCACAACCAGGACGACTAAAGAAAATCCAAAGGTTTTCCAGAGCTTTATCAGAGGAAAACTGAAGGTAAAAGAAAAGGCTTTAAGGCTTAAGAGAGGGATGGAAGCATCACTGAGAAGGATGAAAAGATCTGCAATGAATTGAACAGGGAGTTTCAGTCAGTATTTACTGTACAAAATACCCCCACCCCCTCAGGTTGCAGAAATAGAAGCTCAAGGGCCGGTATTAGAGGACATCAACATTTCAGCCACAGAGGTATGCGTGCTGATGGAGTTAGATGTCCATAAAGCTACAAGTAATGATGATATATCCCCTCATGTACTAAAAAAAATGAGCAAACTTAATATCAGCGGCACTAAGTATTATATTTAAAAAGTTACTGGAGTCAGGGGAGATTCCAAGATGCTGGAAACAAGCGAATGTGATACCTATCTTCAAAAAGGGAAGGAGGTATATGGCTCTAAGCCATAGAGCAGTCTCCTTGACCAGCAAAGTTTGCAGAGTTATGGAAAAACTAGTAAGGAAACATATCTCTCTTCACTTGGAATCCTTCAACCTTTTGTCAGTGAGACAACATGGCTTAAGAGAAGATAAATCAACAGTAACAAACTTATTAGAATTTTATGATGAGGTAAGCCAAATCTTACAGGAAAGAGAGGGCTGGGCAGATTGCATATTCCTAGATTTCCAGAAAGCGTTTGACACTGTTCCACATGGGAGACTTATTAGGAAGCTGCAATCAATGGCTAGAATAGGTGGAAATGTCTTGAAATGGATAAAAACTTACTTAGAAGGAAGGGAACAGAGGGTCAGAGTAAGACACTCAGTGTCTGAATGGTGATGAGTTAGTAGTGGAGTTCCACAGGGTTCAGTTTTAGGGCCACTTTTGTTCCTTGTATATGTAAATGATCTACCACAGTCCATAAATTCATTCATAAATATGTTTGCAGATGATGCAAAGATTGTGAAGAAAGTATCAAACGAGAACAATGGTAGAGAACTTCAGGAAGATCTAAATAGTCTGCATGAGTGGTTAGAAAAGTGGCTAATGAAATTCAGTACTTAAAAAGGTAATGTAATGAGAATACAAGTGCAAGAAGGCAAAAGCTTGACTACTTGGTGGCAGGAGTACAACTTCAAGAGACAGAAAATGAGAGAGATCTAGGAGTAAACCTACTGGCAGATTTGTATCCAGAAATACATATAAATGGCATAGTAAGGGCAGGATATCCCTTCTTATCAAATGTAAGGGTAGCATTCAGGCACATGGACAAGGAAATGTTAAAAACTATTTGTGTAGCCTATGTGGGGCCAAAACTTGATTATGCATCCCTCTTTTGGAATCTGCACTTGAAAAAGCACATAGCTAAGCTTGAAAAAGTTCAAAGACATGCTACGAAACTGGTGCCAGAAATACGCAATCTCAGTTAATATGAGAGGCTGAGGGAATTAGACTTACCATCACTTGAAGCTAGAAGATTGAGGAGGGATATGGTGACAGTCTTTAAATTCCTTCATGGTTATGATAGAGTGGATAGGGATCGATATTTTGATATGGCTGGCTCTAGAACTAGAGGTCATAGTTTGAAGCTTCGCAAGAAAACTTCTTTGCAGGATGTAAGGAAATACTTTTTCAGTGTAAGAGTAGTTGATAATTGGAAATCGCTAAGCGAGAAGGTAGATAATGCTATCTCAATCCATAGTTTTAAGGACAGGTATGAAAAGTATCACTAAGTGGAACCGATCAGAAGACGTGAATATACTAGCTTTGGGCTCTTTCCCGTAAACACAATTAGGTAATCACAATTAGGTAATCACATACATACACACATGAAAGCTTCCTTTGCTGTTGCGTTAAAGAGGAATGTGGCAGTAAAAGAGGCTGTGAAGATGGAGGCACAGGAAAATATAAAATAAGTTGACTATAAAGTAACAGTAATCAAAAAAATGAAAGACGTTTTGATGGAAATGGCAAATCCACTGATTAAACAGACACTTGATAAAGAGAAGACAGTGGTAATCATAGGCATGAGTGAATCCCTGGAGCCAATATGGCAGCGGAGACTTAAAGAAATTATAGGGTTGTAGACCTGATAATAAAACTTGGAGTAGTTAGTGGTTCTTAGGATATTGTAAACATTCACCAACTAGGTAAATATTCTAGGGAAGGAAAGCAGAAACCAATAAAAGTAACCTTTGAGAGAGGAGATACATGTAGAGAAATACTGATGAGGAAAAAAGTCTACAGGACCTTCAAAAATTCAAAGAAGTGTTCATTAGATGATACAGAACACAGGTATAGATGGAAAGGATCAAAAACTTGTTGCAAGATGCTAGAAGGTTGAATGAAGAAAGAAATGAAGAGGAGAATTTTTTTTTTCAAAGTTCTTCCAGACAAATCGGAAATAAAGAGATAATGACAGACGATCAGGGGATGAAGCCTCATTAAGATTGTTATACACAAATGCTGATGGATTAGCTGGTAAGGCAGTAGTATTAAAAGATAGGATTCACAACAGTAAGGTAGATATAGCAGCAGTTACAGAGACTAAGTTGAGAGAGGACATGAACAGTGTCAGTCCTTCCTAAGGATTCAGCATATTGAGAGTTGAAATATCTGAGAGGTTTGGTAGAGGGATAGCACTGCTCATAAGTGAAAGGATCAAGGTTGAAGAAATAAAATTTGCAATAGAATGTGAGTTCAAGGAATTTCTTGTTGTTCGCATAAATACTGGGTCAGAGAGCATTATAATAACTGTTGTATATAACCCACAAAGGAACCAACATAGGCTAGAAGTTTATGAGGAAAGTTATGTATGTACTATTGAAGTCATAAACTCAGTTGTTCTCATGGCACGGGAGAGAAAATGTAGGACTTTGATTATAGGAGATTTTAATCATAAAGAGATAGATTGGATATATCTTGACTCAAACAGTGGTGAGGACTCATTCGGGACAAGATTCCTAGACTGTGCACAAGGAAATTTCCTACACCAACATATACTGCAAGCAACGGCGGCCAGGGGTGGGGATGAGCCAACATTGCTTGATCAAGTATTCACAAATAACGTGTTGGATATTAAAAAAAATGAGCATCAACCTCCTATTGGAAAGAGTGATCACTGTGTGTTGTTGATGGAGTATATCATTGAAGATGTTCTACCTGAGAATAGAGGCACTGAGGACACGAAGAAGAACTAATCAAAAGGAGATTACATCAAAATGAATGATCTTTTTGTATTGACTTGAGGACTTTATTTTGCACTAAATCTGTACAAGAAATGTATGACATCTTTCTTGAGAAATAAGGGAAGATAGTAGATTGTTGCATACCTGTCACCAAAGTAGGTGTAATTCATGCCAGAGAGAAATAGTACAATAATGAGTGTAAAAGGGCTAAGGCGTGGAGAGACAAATGCTGGAAAAGGAAATGGAGAAAAAATCTTAAATGCCTGACAAACCTATAAAAGAGAAAGAAATAATTTCCTAAGTAAAAGAAGAGAGGTTGAGAGAGACAATGAAAGGCGAGCTTGGTTCTCTTTTCCGTAAGTGCAGTTAGGTAATTAAACACTCACACACACACACACACAAGCTTTCCCACAGCTTTATCAGAGGAAAACTGAAGGTAAACGAACAGGTTTGAGGCTAAAGAGAGCGGATGGAAGCATCACTGAGATGGATGAAGAGATCTACAAAGAATTGAAAAAGTAGTTTCAGTCAGTATTTACAGTAGAAAGTACCCCACCCCCTCATATTGCAGAGATGGAAGCTCAAGGGCCGGTATTAGAGAACATCAACCTTACAGCCACAGAGGTATGCAAAGCGCTGATGGATTTAGATGTTCATAAAGCTACAGGTCCTGATGACATATCCCCTCATGTGCTTAAAAAATGCGCAAACTCAATATCAGTGGCACTAAGTATTATGTTTAAAAAGTCACTGGAGTCAGGGGAGATTCCAAGATGCTGGAAACAAGCAAATGTGATACCTATATTCAAAAAGGGAAGAAGGGATACGGCTCTGAACTATAGACCAGTTTCCTTGACCACCATAGTTTGCAAAGTTATGGAGAAACTACTAAGGAAACATATATCTCTTCACTAGGAGTCCTTCAAACTTTTTGTCAGTGAGGCAACATGGCATCAGAGAAGGTAGATCAACAGTAACAAACTTATTAGAATTTTATGATGAGGTAAGCCGAATCTTACAGGAAAGAGAGGGCTGGGCAGATTGCATATTCCTGAACTTCCAGAAAGTGTTTGACACTGTTCCACATGGGAGACTTATTAAGAAGCAGCAAGCAATGGCTAGAATAGGTGGAAATGTCTTGAAATGGATAAAAACTTACTTAGAAGGAAGGGAACAGAGGGTTAGAGTAAGACACTCAGTGTCTGAATTGAGAAGAGTTAGTAGTGGAGTTCCACAGGGTTCAGTTTTGGGGCCACCTTTGTTCCTTGTATATGTAAATGACCTACCAGAGTCTGTAAATTCATTCATGACTATGTTTGCAGATGATGCAAAGATTGTGAAGAAAGTAAAAAACGGGAACAATGGTAGAGAACTTCAGGAGGATCTAAACAGTCTGCATGAGTGTTCAGAAAAGTGGCTAATGAAATTCAATACTTCAAAATGTAAGGTAATGAGAATGGGTAAAAGTGCAAGAAGGCCCAAGCTTGACTACTCGGTGGCTGGAGTACAACTTCAAGAGACAGAAAATGAGAGAGATCTAGGAGTAAACCTACTGGCAGATTTGTCTCCAGAAATACATATAAATGGCATAGTAAGGGCAGCATATGCATTCTTATCAAATGTAAGGGTAGCCTTCAGGCACATGGACAAGGAAATATTCAGAAATATTTATGTAACCTATGTGAGGCCAAAACTAGAATATGCAGCCCCCTTTTGGAATCCACACTTGAAAAAGCACATAACTAAGCTTGAAAAAGTTCAAAGACATGCCACGAAACTGGTGCCAGAAATTCGTATTCTCAGTTATGATGAGAGGCTGAGGGAATTAGGCTTACAATCACTCGAAGCTAGAAGATTGAGGGGGGGATATGGTGACAGTCTTTAAATTCCTTTATGGTTTTGATAGAGTGGATAGGGATCGATATTTTGATATGGCTGGCTCTAGAACTAGAGGTCATAGTTTGAAGCTTCATAGGAAAACTTCTTTGCAGGATGTAAGAAAATACTTTTTCAGTGTAAGAGTAGTTGATAATTGGAATTCGCTAAGCGAGGAGGTAGTTAATGCTATCTCAATCCATAGTTTTAAGGACAGGTATGATAAGTATCACTAAGTATAAAATGGAACCGATCACGAGACCGGAAGATACGAGCTTTGGGCTCTTTCCCGTAAACACAATTAGGTAATCATAATTAGGTAATCACAAATATTCAGTATCTCTAACATTTTTCCTTGTGTTTTTGAGTGACCAAGACTTTAGCTTAAAGCATAAACAAAATTTCCCTAAATAAGAAATCCTGCAGAGTATTGTGAGTAAAAAATTTACATTTGTTGTATGCCGAGACTGTCCAAAATATTAAAGGAAAAAATTGAGAACATTTTCATGAGAGGAAAGAGAAGAAGCTGTCCTGTTCTGCCTTGAAGGAAGTTTAGCAGAGTTGCCAGAGGTGAAGCCATCACATCACACTACCTAATTTTTTGTGTAAATTGGGGAGAGCTCTTACATCCGCTTACCTGATCCTATGGTTCCATACATTGTTTAAATCAGTATCCTTCCCATTTATATTACTATAATAGTTAGCCTGATACACGAAATAATTTAATAATTAAACACATACCAATAATAAGCCTGTCAACAGTACTGAGTTAAGTTACCAAGTAGCACAGCTGTCTTATTTTCTTCATTTTTTGCTCTTTTTTTTTAGCTTTCTATTTTATTATTTTTTTTATTTTGTATATATGTGACAGAGTAATTACCTAATTGTAATTTCCTAATTGTGTTTACGGGAAAGAGCCCAAAGCTCGTATCTTCCCGTCTCCTGATCGGTTCCATTTTAGACTTAGTGATACTTATCATACCTGTCCTTAAAACTATGGATTGAGATAGCATTAACTACCTCCTCGCTTAGCGAATTCCAATTATCAACTACTCTTACACTGAAAAACTATTTCCTTACATCCTGCAAAGAAGTTTTCTTACGAAGCTTCAAACTATGACCTCTAGTTCTAGAGCCAGCCATATCAAAATATCGATCCCTATCCACTCTATCATAACCATGAAGGAATTTAAAGACTGTCACCATATCCCCCTCACTCTTCTAGCTTCGAGTTATGGTAAGTCTAATTCCCTCAGCCTCTCATCATAACTGAGATTACGTATTTCTGGCACCAGTTTCGTGGCATGTCTTTGAACTTTTTCAAGCTTAGCTATGTGCTATTTCAAGTGCGGATTCCAAAAGAGGCCACATAGATATTTCTGAACATTTCCTTGTCCATGTGCTTGAAGGCTACCCTTATATTTGATAAGAATGCATATGCTGCCCTTACTATGCCATTTATATGTATTTCTGGAGACAAATCTGCCAGTATGTTTACTCCTAGATCTCTCTCATTTTCTGTCTCTTGAAGTTGTACTCCAGCCACCGAATAGTCAAGCTTGGGCATTCTTGCACTTGTACCCATTCTCATTACCTTACATTTTGAAGTATTGAATTTCATTAGCCACTTTTCTGACCACTCATGCAGATTATTTAGATCCTCCTGAAGTTCTCTACCATTGTTCTCGTTTTTTTACTTTCTTCACAATCTTTGCATCATCTGCAAACACATTCATGAATGAATTTACAGACTCTGGTAGGTCATTTACATATACAAGGAACAAAAGTGGCCCTAAAACTGAACCCTGTGGAACTCCACTACTAACTCTTCTCCATTCAGACACTGAGTGTCTTACTCTAACCCTCTGCTCCCTTCCTTTTAAGTAAGTTTTTATCCATTCCAAAACATTTCCACCTATTCTAGCCATTGATTGCAGCTTCCTAATAAGTCTCCCATGTGGAACCGTGTCAAACGCTTTCTGGAAGTCTAGGAATATGCAATCTGCCCAGCCCTCTCTTTCCTGTAAGATTTGGCTTACCTCATCATAAAATTCTAATAAGTTTGTTACTGTTGATCTACCTTCTCTGAAGCCATGTTGCCTCACTGACAAAATGTTGAAGGATTCCAAGTGAAGAGAGATATGTTTCCTTAGTAGTTTTTCCATAACCTTGCAAAGTATGCTGGTCAAGAAAACTGGTCTATAGTTCAGAGACCGTATGCCTCCTTCCCTTTTTGAAGATGGGTATCACATTTGCTTGTTTCCAGCATCTTGGAATCTCCCCCGACTCCAGTGACTCCTAAAGTATGATACTTAGTGCCACTGATATTGTGTTTGCACATTTTTTAAGCACATGAGGGGATATGTCATCAGGACCTGTAGCTTTATGAACATCTAAATCCATCAGCGCTTTGCATACTTCTGTGACTGTAAGGTTGATGTTCTCTAATACCGGCCCTTGAGCTTCTATCACTGCAATCTGAGAGGGTGGGGTATTTTCTACTGTAAATACTGACTGAAACTCCTTGTTCAATTCTTTGCAGATCTCTTCGTCCGTCTCAGTGATGCTTCCATCCGCTCTCTTTAGCCTTAAAACCTGTTCTTTTACCTTCAGTTTTCCTCTCATAAAGCTGTGGAAAAGCTTGGGATTTTCTTTAGCCTTCCTGGTGATGTCCCTCTCATAGTCTCTCTCTGCCTCTCTCCTTTTACTTAGGTAGTCATTTCTTGCTCTTTTGTAGGTTTGCCAGGCATTTATGTTTTTTCTCCTCCTATACCTTTTCCAGCATTTGTCTCTCCACTCCTTAGCTCTTTTACACCCATTATCGAACCATTTCTCTCTGGCATGAATTACACCTACTTTGGTGACAGGTATGCAGCAATCTACTATCTTCCCATATTTCTCACAAAAGATGTCATACATTTCTTGGACAGATTTGTTGTAAAATAAGGTTCTCCATTCAATAACTGCAAAAAGCTCATTCATTTTGATGTAATCTCCTTTTGGATAGTTCCTCCTCATGTTCTCAGTGCCTCTACTCTCAGGAAGAATATCTTCAATGATGTACTACATCAACAACAAACAGTGGTCACTCTTTCCAATTGGTGGTTCATACTCAATTTTTTCAATATCCAACACATTATCTGTGAACACTAGATCAAGTAGTGATGGCTCATCCCCACCCCAGGCCCTTGTTGGTTCCATTACATGTTGGTGTAGGAAATTCCCTTGTACGCAATCTAAGAATCTTGCCCCGAATGAGTCCTCACCACTGTGTGGGTCAAGATTTATCCAATCTATCTCTTTATGATTAAAGTCTCTCATAATCAAAATCCTACATTTTTTTTCCCGTGCCATGTTAACAACTGAGTTTATGACTTCAATAGTTCCTATATGACTTTCCTCATAAACTTCAAGCCTATTTTGGTTCCTTGGTGGGTTGTATACAACAGTTATTATAATGCTCTCTGACCCAGTATTTATGCGAGCAACAAGAAATTCCTTGAACTCACTTTCTATAGCCAAGTTTATTTCTTCAACTTGAATCCTTTCACTTATGAGCAGTGCTATCCCTCCACCAGTCCTCTCAGATCTTTCAACCCTTAGTATTCTGAAGCCCTTAGGAAAAACTGTGACACTGTTTATGTCCTCACTCAACTTAGTCTCTGTAATTGCTACTATATCTGCCTTACTGTTGTGAATCCTATCTTTTAATTCTACTGCCTTACCAGCTAATCTATCAGCATTTGTGTATAGCAATCTTAATGAGGCCCCATCCCCTGATCTTCTGTCATTATCTTCTTTATCTCCCCTTTGTCTGGAAGAACTCTGAAATGAAAATTTTTCTTCTGTTCTTCATTTTTTTCATCATTTAACCTACTTGCCTCTTGCAACAAGTTTTTTATCTATCCCATCTCTTCCTGTGTTCTGTATCGTCTAATGAACACTTCTTTGAATTATTGAAGGTCTTTTAGACTTTTTTTTCTCAACAATATTTCCCTACATGTTTCCCCTCTGTCAAAGTTTACTTTTGTTGGTCTCGGCTTTCCTTCCCTCGAATATTTACCTAGTTGGTGTATGTTTACAATATCCTCAGGACCACAAACTACTCCAAGCTCTCTTATCAGGTCTACAACCCTAGCTTTATTTTCTTCAAGTCTCCCCTGCCATGTTGGCTCCTGGGATTCGGTTATGCCTGAGATTACCACTGTCTTCTCCATATCATGTGCCTGTCTGATGAGTGGGTTTGCCTTTTCCATCACAACGTCTTTCATTTTTTCGATTACTGTCTCTTTATAGTGTGTGTGATTACCTAATTGTGATTACCTAATTGTGTTTACGGGAAAGAGCCCAATGCTCGTATCTTCCCGTCTTCTGATCGGTTCCATTTTATACTTAGTGACACTTATCATACCTGTTCTTAAAATTATGGATTGAGATAGCATTAACTACCTCCTCGCTTAGCGAATTCCAATTATCAACTACTCTTACACTGAAAAACTATTTCCTTACATCCTGCAAAGAAGTTTTCTTACGAAGCTTCAAACTATGACCTCTAGTTCTAGAGCCAGCCATATCAAAATATCGATCCCAATCCACTCTATCATAACCATGAAGGAATTTATAGACTGTCACCATATCCCCCCTCACTCTTGTAGCTTCGAGTGATGGTAAGTCTAATTCCCTCAGCCTCTCAACATAACTGAGATTGCGTATTTCTGGCACCAGTTTCGTGGCATGTCTTTGAACTTTTTCAAGCTTAGCTATGTGCTTTTTCAAGTGCGGATTAAAAAAGGGGGCTGCATATTCGAGTTTTGGCCTCACATAGGTTACATAAATATTTCTGAACATTTCCTTGTCCATGTGCCTGAAGGCTACCCTTACATTTGATAAGAATGCATATGCTGCCCTTACTATGCCATTTATATGTATTTCTGGAGACAAACCTACCAGTATGTTTACTCCTAGATCTCTCTCATTTTCTGTCTCTTGAAGTTGTACTCCAGCCACCGAGTAGTCAAGCTTGGGCCTTCTTGCACTTGTACCCATTCTCATTACCTTACATTTTGAAGTATTGAATTTCATTAGCCACTTTTCTGACCACTCATGCAGATTATGTAGATCCTCCTGAAGTTCTCTACCATTGTTCTCGTTTTTTACTTTCTTCACAATCTTTGCATCATCTGCAAACATATTCATGAATGAATTTACAGACTCTGGTAGGTCATTTACATATACAAGGTACAAAAGTGGCCCTAAAACTGAACCCTGTGGAACTCCACTACTAACTCTTCTCCATTCAGACACTGAGTGTCTTACTCTAACCCTCTGTTCCCTTCCTTCTAAGTAAGTTTTTATCCATTCCAAAACATTTCCACCTATTCTAGCCATTGATTGCAGCTTCCTAATAAGTCTCCCATGTGGAACAGTGTCAAACGCTTTCTGGAAGTCTAGGAATATGCAATCTGCCCAGCCCTCTCTTTCCTGTAAGATTTGGCTTACCTCATCATAAAATTCTAATAAGTTTGTTACTGTTGATCTACCTTCTCTGAAGCCATGTTGCCTCACTGACAAAAAGTTGAAGGATTCCAAGTGAAGAGAGATATGTTTCCTTAGTAGTTTCTCCATAACTTTGCAAAGTATGCTGGTCAAGGAAACTGGTCTATAGTTCAGAGCCGTATGCCTCCTTCCCTTTTTGAAGATAGGTATCACATTTGCTTGTTTCCAGCATCTTGGAATCTCCCCCGACTCCAGTGACTCCTTAAATATGATACTTAGTGCCACTGATATTGTGTTTGCGCGTTTTTTAAGCACATGAGGGGATATGTCATCAGGACCCGTAGCTTTATGAACATCTAAATCCATCAGCGCTTTGCATACCTCTGTGGCTGTAAGGTTGATGTTCTCTAATACCGGCCCTTGAGCTTCTATCACTGCAATCTGAGGGGGTGGGGTATTTTCTACTGTAAATACTGACTGAAACTCCTTGTTCAATTCTTTGCAGATCTCTTCATCCGTCTCAGTGATGCTTCCATCCGCTCTCTTTAGCCTTAAAACCTGTTCTTTTACCTTCAGTTTTCCTCTGATAAAGCTGTGGAAAAGCTTGGGATTTTCTTTAGCCTTCCTGGTGATGTCCCTCTCATAGTCTCTCTCTGCCTCTCTCCTTTTACTTAGGTAGTCATTTCTTGCTCTTTTGTAGGCTTGCCAGGCATTTATGTTTTTTCTCCTCCTATACCTTTTCCAGCATTTGTCTCTCCACTCCTTAGCTCTTTTACACCCATTATCGAACCATTTCTCTCTGGCATGAATTACACCTACTTTGGTGACAGGTATGCAGCAATCTACTATCTTCCCATATTTCTCACAAAAGATGTCATACATTTCTTGTACAGATTTGTTGTAAAATAAGGTTCTCCAGTCAATAACTGCAAAAAGCTCATTCATTTTGATGTAATCTCCTTTCGGATAGTTCCTCCTCATATCCTCAGTGCCTCTGCTCTCAGGAAGAATATCTTCAATGATATACTACATCAACAACACACAGTGGTCACTCTTTCCAATTGGTGGTTCATACTCAATTTTTTCAATATCCAACACATTATCTGTGAACACTAGATCAAGTAGTGATGGCTCATCCCCACCCCTGGCCCTTGTTGGTTCCATTACATGTTAGTGTAGGAAATTCCCTTGTACGCAATCTAGGAATCTTGCCCCGAATGAGTCCTCACCACTGTGTGGGTCAAAATTTAGCCAATCTATCTCTTTATGATTAAAGTCTCCCATAATCAAAATCCTACATTTTTTTCCCGTGCCATGTTAACAACTGAGTTTATGACTTCAATAGTACCTATATGACTTTCCTCATAAACTTCAAGCCTATTTTGGTTCCTTGGTGGGTTGTATACAACAGTTATTATAATGCTCTCTGCCCCAGTATTTATGCGAGCAACAAGAAATTCCTTGAACTCACTTTCTATAGCCAAGTTTATTTCTTCAACTTGAATCCTTTCACTTATGAGCAGTGCTATCCCTCCACCAGTCCTCTCAGATCTTTCAACCCTTAGTATTCTGAAGCCCTTAGGAAAAACTGTGACACTGTTTAAGTCCTCACTCAACTTAGTCTCTGTAATTGCTACTATATCTGCCTTCCTATTGTGAATCCTATCTTTTAATTCTACTGCCTTACCAGCTAATCCATCAGCATTTGTGTATAACAATCTTAATGAGGCCCCATCCCCTGATCTTCTGTCATTATCTTCTTTATCTCCCCTTTGTCTGGAAGAACTCTGAAATGAAAATTTTTCTTCTCTTCTTCATTTCTTTCATCATTTAACCTTCTTGCCTCTTGCAACAAGTTTTTTATCTTTCCCATCTCTTCCTGTGTTCTGTATCGTCTAATGAACACTTCTTTGAATTCTTGAAGGTCTTTTAGATTTTTTTTCTCAACAATATATCACTACATGTTTCCCCTCTCTCAAAGGTTACTTTTGTTGGTCTCGGCTTTCCTTCCCTCGAATATTTACCTAGTTGGTGTATGTTTACAAAATCCTCAGTACCACAAACTACTCCAAGCTTTCTTATCAGATCTACAACCCTAGTCTTATTTTCTTCAAGTCTCCCCTGCCATGTTGGCTCCTGGGATTCGCTTATGCCTGAGATTACCACTGTCTTCTCCTTATCAAGTGCCTGTCTGATGAGTGGGTTTGCCCTTTCCATCACAACGTCTTTAATTTTTTCGATTACTGTCTCTTTATAGTCAACTGTTTGTATGTTTTCCAGTGCCACCACCTTTACAGCCTCTTTTACTGCCACATTCCCCTTTAGTGCATCAGCAAAGGAAGTTTTCATGGCATCATTTTCCATATTCAGCTCCTGGAACTCTTTTCTGAACTGTTCAATGTTTTCCTTAATCTGGACATTCCAAGCAGCAATCTCGTCTCTCTCAGAAGAGAGCAGTGAACTAACATCTAATTCCTTTAGGTTGTCATTCAGCTGTTTGTTTTTATCTTCTTGTTTAGAATTTCTAGATTCTAGTTGACTCTTTTCCCCTTCCAGCTTCTTTATTCTTTTTCTAGTTCCTTTCTCTCCTGCCCTTGTGCTTTATTTGCTTCCTCCAGAGATCTTATTTGCTCTCTGAGTGTTTCATTCTCTTTCATTTCTCCATCCATATTCCGAATTTTATCATCAAGGCTTATCCATTGCCTCTAAATTCTTGATTTTCTGTTTTAGTCCCCTAATGGCTACCCCTCCTACCGACCCATGGATGGGAGAGGTTTGGGACAGAGATGGCGTCATTTTTATGTTCTCCCTCTCACAGAATATAGAAAGAAGACGAGAAAGAGAAAAAAAAAGAGAAAAACTTTTAATTAAGCTTCACACAGAATTTTTATATCTCCATATAAGTGCTATTTAGTGACTCAGTTTATCTCTTTTCTGGTAACACACATCTTAACTTAAAAACTTGACCATGGTAATTTAAGGAAAAAAGAAAAGAAAAACAAAAGTCAAACCTGAAGGAAAATTCGAATTTGTGTCTGAGGTGGCACCCACCTGTTTCTGCTATATATTCTTCCTAACTGATAAACTCACTTGCTAACCAAGATATGTTATCACAGGAATAGACTTTACATTTAACTCAATATATATACAAAATAAAAAAATAGTAAAAGAGAAAGCTAAAAGAAAAGCAAAAAAATGAAGAAAATAAGACAGCTGTACTACTTTGCAACTTAACTCAGTACTGTTGACAGGTGGATATTTGGTATTTTTTTTTAATTATTCAATTATTTTGTGTATCAAACTAACTAACAAGTTAATATAAATGGGAAGGATACTGATTTTAACAATATATAGAACCACAGGATCAGGTAAACGGCTTAAGAGCTTTCCCCAGTTTACACAAAAAATTAGGTAATGTCATGTGATGGCTTCACCTCTGGCAACTCTTCTAAATTTCCTTCAAGGCAGAACTGGACGGCAGCTTCTCTCTCCCCTCACGAAAATGTTCTCAATTTTTTTCCTTTAATATTTTGGACAGTCTCGTCATACAACAAATATAAGTTTTGTACTCACAAAACTCTGCAGGATTTCAGATTTATGGAAATTATGGTAAAGTTTTCCACTAAGCACTTAGTCACTCAAAACACAAGTAGTAATTTAAGAGGAGTGTGTGATTACCTAATTGTTATTACCTAATTGTGTTTACGGGAAAGAGCCCAAAGCTCGTATATTCCCGTCTCCTGATCGGTTCCATTTTAGACTTAGTGATACTTATCATACCTGTCCTTAAAACTATGGATTCAGATAGCATTAACTACCTCCTCACTTAGCGAATTCCAATTATCAACTACTCTTACACTGAAAAACTATTTCCTTACATCCTTCAAAGAAGTTTTCTTACGAAACCGCAAACTATGACCTCTAGTTCTAGAGCCAGCCATATCAAAATATCGATCCCTATCCACTCTGTCATAACCATGAAGGAATTTAAAGACTGTGTGATTACCTAATTGTGATTACCCAATTGTGTTTACGGGAAAGAGCCCAAAGCTCGTATCTTCCCGTCTCCTGATCGGTTCCATTTTAGACTTAGTGATACTTATCATACCTGTCCTTAAAACTATGGATTGAGATAGCATTAATTACCTCCTCGCTTAGCCAATTCCAATTATCAACTACTCTTACACTGAAAAAGTATTTCCTTACATCCTGCAAAGAAGTTTTCTTACGAAGCTTCAAACTATGACCTCTAGTTCTAGAGCCAGCCATATCAAAATATCGATCCCTATCCACTCTATCATAACCATGAAGGAATTTAAAGACTGTCACCATATCCCCCCTCACTCTTCTAGCTTCAAGTGATGGTAAGTCTAATTCCCTCAGCCTCTCATCATAACTGAGATTGCGTATTTCTGGCACCAGTTTCGTGGCATGTCTTTGAACTTTTTCAAGCTTAGCTATGTGCTTTTTCAAGTGCGGATTAAAAAAGGGGGCTGCATATTCGAGTTTTGGCCTCACATAGGTTACATAAATATTTCTGAACATTTCCTTGTCCATGTGCCTGAAGGCTACCCTTACATTTGATAAGAATGCATATGCTGCCCTTACTATGCCATTTATATGTATTTCTGGAGACAAATCTGCCAGTATGTTTACTACTAGATCTCTCTCATTTTCTGTCTCTTGAAGTTGTACTCCAGCCACCGTGTAGTCAAGCTTGGGCCTTCTTGCACTTGTACCCATTCTCATTACCTTACATTTTGAAGTATTGAATTTCATTAGCCACTTTTCTGACCACTCATGCAGATTATTTAGATCCTCCTGAAGTTCTCTACCATTGTTCTCGTTTTTTACTTTCTTCACAATCTTTGCATCATCTGCAAACATATTCATGAATGAATTTACAGACTCTGGTAGGTCATTTACATATACAAGGAACAAAAGTGGCCCTAAAACTGAACCCTGTGGAACTCCACTACTAACTCTTCTCCATTCAGACACTGAGTGTCTTACTCTAACCCTCTGTTCCCTTCCTTCTAAGTAAGTTTTTATCCATTCCAAAACATTTCCACCTATTCTAGCCATTGATTGCAGCTTCCTAATAAGTCTCCCATGTGGAACAGTGTCAAACACTTTCTGGAAGTCTAAGAATATGCAATCTGCCCACCCCTCTCTTTCCTGTAAGATTTGGCTTACCTCATCATAAAATTCTAATAAGTTTGTTACTGTTGATCTACCCTCTCTGATGCCATGTTGCCTCACTGACAAAAAGTTGAAGGATTAAAAGTGAAGAGAGATATGTTTCCTTAGTAGTTTCTCCATAACTTTGCAAACTATGCTGGTCAAGGAAACTGGTCTATAGTTCAGAGCCGTATCCCTCCTTCCCTTTTTGAAGATAGGTATCACATTTGCTTGTTTCCAGCATCTTGGAATCTCCCCCGAATCCAGTGACTCCTTAAATATGATACTTAGTGCCACTGATATTGTGTTTGCGCATTTTTTAAGCACATGAGGGGATATGTCATCAGAACCTGCAGCTTTATGAACATCTAAATCCATCAGCGCTTTGCATACCTCTGTGGCTGTAAGGTTGATGTTCTCTAATACCGGCCCTTGAGCTTTTATCACTGCAATCTGAGGGGGTGGGGTATTTTCTACTGTAAATACTGACTGAAACTCCTTGTTCAATTCTTTGCAGATCTCTTCATCCGTCTCAGTGATGCTTCCATCCGCTCTCTTTAGCCTTAAAACCTGTTCTTTTACCTTCAGTTTTCCTCTGATAAAGCTGTGGAAAAGCTTGGGATTTTCTTTAGCCTTCCTGGTGATGTCCCTCTCATAGTCTCTCTCTGCCTCTCTCCTTTTACTTAGGTAGTCTTTTCTTGCTCTTTTGTAGGTTTGCCAGGCATTTATGTTTTTTCTCCTCCTATACCTTTTCCAGCATTTGTCTCTCCACTCCTTAGTTCTTTTACACCCATTATCGAACCATTTCTCTCTGGCATGAATTACACCTACTTTGGTGACAGGTATGCAGCAATCTACTATCTTCCCATATTTCTCACAAAAGATGTCATAAATTTCTTGTACAGATTTGTTGTAAAATAAGGTTCTCCAGTCAATAACTGCGAAAAGCTCATTCATTTTGATGTAATCTCCTTTCGGATAGTTCCTCCTCATGTCCTCAGTGCCTCTACTCTCAGGAAGAATATCTTCAATGATATACTCCATCAACAACACACAGTGGGCACTCTTTCCAATTGGTGGTTCATACACAATATTTTCAATATCCAACACATTATCTGTGAACACTAGATCAAGTAGTGATGGCTCATCCCCACCCCAGGCCCTTGTTGGTTCCATTACATGTTGGTGTAGGAAATTCCCTTGTACGAAATCTAGGAATCTTGCCCCGAATGAGTCCTCACCACTGTGTGGGTCAAGATTTATCCAATCTATCTCTTTATGATTAAAGTCTCCCATAATCAAAATCCTACATTTTTTTTCCCATGCCATGTTAACAACTGAGTTTATGACTTCAATAGTACCTATATGACTTTCCTCATAAACTTCAAGCCTATTTTGGTTCCTTGGTGGGTTGTATACAACAGTTATTATAATGCTCTCTGACCCAGTATTTATGCGAGC
This sequence comes from Halocaridina rubra, assembly GCA_037179515.1. NCBI lineage: Eukaryota > Metazoa > Arthropoda > Malacostraca > Decapoda > Atyidae > Halocaridina > Halocaridina rubra. The sequence goes on from JAXCGZ010022903.1 coordinate 23,878, forward strand.
AACAAGAAATTCCTTGAACTCACTTTCTATAGCCAAGTTTATTCTTCAACTTGAATCCTTTCACTTATGAGCAGTGCTGTCCCTCCACCAGTCCTCTCAGATCTTTCAACCCTTAGTATTCTGAAGCCCTTAGGAAAAACTGTGACACTGTTTATGTCCTCACTCAACTTAGTCTCTGTAATTGCTACTATATCTGCCTTACTGTAGTGAATCCTATCTTTTAATTCTACTGCCTTACCAGCTAATCCATCAGCATTTGTGTATAGCAATCTTAATGAGGCCCCATCCCCTGATCTTCTGTCATTATCTTCTTTATCTCCCCTTTGTCTGGAAGAACTCTGTAACGAAAATTTTTCTTTTTCTTCTTCATTTCTTTCATCATTTAACCTTCTTGCCTCTTGCAACAAGTTTTTGATCTTTCCCATCTCTTCCTGTGTTCTGTATCGTCTAATGACAACTTCTTTGAATTCTTGAAGGTCTTTTAGATTTATTTTTCTCAACAATATTTCCCTACATGTTTCCCCTCTCTCAAAGGTTACTTTTGTTGGTCTCTGTTTTCCTTCCCTCGAATATTTACCTAGTTGGTGTATGTTTACAATATCCTCAGGACCACAAACTACTCAAAGCTTTCTTATCAGGTCTACAACCCTAGCTTTATTTTCTTCAAGTCTCCCCTGCCATGTTGGCTCCTGGGATTCACTTATGCCTGAGATTACCACTGTCTTCTCCTTATCAAGTGCCTGTCTGATGAGTGGGTTTGCCCTTTCCATCACAACGTCTTTCATTTTTTTGATTACTGTCTCTTTATAGTCAACTGTTTGTATGTTTTCCAGTGCCACCACCTTTACAGCCTCTTTTACTGCCACATTCCCCTTTAGTGCATCAGCAAAGGAAGTTTTCATGGCATCATTTTCCATGTGTGTGTGATTACCTAATTGTGATTACCTAATTGTGTCTACGGGAAAGAGCCCAAAGCTCGTATCTTCCCGTCTCCTGATCGGTTCCATTTTAGACTTAGTGATACTTATCATACCTGTCCTTAAAACTATGGATTGAGATAGTATTAACTACCTCCTCGCTTAGCGAATTCCAATTATCAACTACTCTTACACTGAAAAACTATTTCCTTACATCCTGCAAAGAAGTTTTCTTACGAAGCTTCAAACTATGACCTCTAGTTCTAGAGCCAGCCATATCGAAATATCGATCCCTATCCACTCTATCATAACCATGAAGGAATTTAAAGACTGTCACCATATCCCCCCTTACTCTTCTAGCTTCGAGTGATGGTAAGTCTAATACCCTCAGCCTCTCATCATAACTGAGATTGCATATTTCTGGCACCAGTTTCGTGGCATGTCTTTGAACTTTTTCAAGCTTAGCTATGTGCTTTTTCAAGTGCGGATTCCAAAAGGGGGCTGCACATTCGAGTTTTGGCCTCACATAGGTTACATAAATATTTCTGAACATTTCCTTGTCCATGTGCCTGAAGTCTACCCTTACATTTGATAAGAATGCATATGCTGCCCTTACTATGCCATTTATATGTATTTCTGGATACAAATCTGCCAGTATGTTTACTCCTAGATCTCTCTCATTTTCTGTCTCTTGAAGTTGTACTCCAGCCACCGAGTAGTCAAGCTTGGGCCTTCTTGCACTTGTACCCATTCTCATTACCTTACATTTTGAAGTATTGAATTTCATTAGCCACTTTTCTGACCACTCATGCAGATTATTTAGATCCTCCTGAAGTTCTCTACCATTGTTCTCGTTTTTTACTTTCTTCACAATCTTTGCATCATCTGCAAACATATTCATGAATGAATTTACAGACTCTGGTAGGTCATTTACATATACAAGGAACAAAAGTGGCCCTAAAACTGAACCCTGTGGAACTCCACTACTAACTCTTCTCCATTCAGACACTGAGTGTCTTACTCTAACCCTCTGTTCCCTTCCTTCTAAGTAAGTTTTTATCCATTCCAAAACATTTCCACCTATTCTAGCCATTGAGTACAGCTTCCTAATAAGTCTCCCATGTGGAACAGTGTCAAACGCTTTCTGGAAGTCTAGGTGTTATGTATAACTTTTGAGCTGATTAATTCGTGCGCTTTGCATTGCGCTATTGTTTTGTTGTTTTCACTGAGTAGAACACGCCATGTCGGACATCTAAGTTTGAGTAATAAAACCTCCACTTTTTCTCATGATTATTATTGAATTATCATCAACCATCTAATCATAGTATGGAACAAATGGCGACGAGGTACAAAGGACCAATGCAGTAGCAAAAGGAACTTCTGGTTTGCAGTATTTAAGTGATTTTTTTGCAGTTTTGAGGTAGCCGGTAAATTGGGTAAGCTTCTGACTTCCGAGATTTTCGATCCCGTGGCCGCCCTCCATAGGCTGTTTTGATCAAGTTTTGCAGTTAGCATTGGAGCCTTCATAGATGCCGTATTATAACTGTTTAAGCTTATTGCTGACGATTTTTTCAAGATTGGAAAGCTATAGTGATTATTTTCCAAGGTGTACCCTAGATTGATGATAGCCTATGGTAGGCCAATTGTGTTTATCGGTAACCTTGTTTCCAGTGTTTTGTGTACGGTAGCCTTGATTGATCATAGCCTACCGTAAGCATATGGTGCTTAACCCCAGTGCTTTGAGGAGTGGAGTAAAACAAATTGCATATAGGCCTAGCCTAGTTCTATGATGTTTAGCTTATGTTGTCAGTGCTATAATATTTAGCCTATTCTGTCTGTGCCATGATTGCATGTTGTGTATTTTGAGATTATTACCAGTTCACCCAGTGACTTATCCTATAATCATGCCTCAAGAAAATGAAAATAGGGCTAACCGCAGAGTGAACATTGATCATTTTAATCCTTCAAAGATTTCTTTTGAATTGTGGTTAAGTTTGTTGGAAGCAAATTTTTTAAATTTGGAAATAACTGAGGCAAATAGTAAAAAAAATTTACTTCTGGTTTCTATTGGTACTGAAGTTTATGCTATTTTAGGAAACATTTGTGCCCCAGATTTACCACATACTAAGTCGTATGAGGATTTATGCAAATTACTTAAGGCACATTATGATGTAAAGCCTAGTTATCATAGAAGTTTATTGGCTTTTCAACAAAGGAGGAAAAAAGGAGGTGAGACATTAAAAGATTTGTATGCAGACCTGAAGTGTCTAGCCAAAGACTGTGATTTTGGTAGCAACTTTGATTCTCGTGTGCGGGATCAGTTATTTATGGCTCTTGAAAATGAGGTTTATTTTTCAAATCTGGTTGCTGAAAATTTAAATTTGAAGGTTATGTCTTCTATCCAAATAGTTGAGAGAGTTTTGAATTTTGAACAAGCTTATGTTTCTGAAAAGGCTGGTGTTGTTCAAAAGGTTAAAACCCCAACCAATGGTCCCATGAGTAAGTCAGTTTCTTGTAAACACTGTGGTTACCCTCATGATAGTGCAAAATGTCGCTTTAAGAATTTAACATGTAATTTATGTGGTAAGAAAGGACATTTAAAACAAGTTTGTTGGAAGGCTTCAAAAGATGTCAAAGGTAATGTGAAGCCAAAGCCAGTAAAAGAAAGTTTTAATAAGGCTTCTGAGAAAAAACATAAGGTTAAAGTTAAAGCAGTAGACAAGGTAGCAGTTTCCAGTGATACTGATGAAGAAAGACTGTTGTCAGTAAAAAATGTCAATGCTATTGGTAAAGATGAAGTGAATATTTTGGTTAATGGTAAGTTTGTACCTTTTGAGGTGGATACAGGTGCTGCTGTGAGTACCTTGACTAAAGATTGGGTTCATAATTTGGGATTGTCCATTGTAGATTGTAATAAAATGTTAAATGCTTATGATGATCTCAAAATAAATGTTTTGGGTAAAGTTGGAGTTGATGTTTACTATAATTCTCTGCAAGTGAAACAGACATTTTATGTTGTAGGGAATCATAATTCTAACTTATGTGGCAAAGATTTGATGCCAAAAATAGGTATTTATTTGTCTGGTATTAATGATTCTTCTAAAATTTCTAAAGTCAATGGTTCTGTGGTAGAATTGTTGAATGATTATGAAGTTAATCCTAATAAACCCATTTCAGATATTACAGCTCACATTCATGTTAAGAGTGATGTAGTTCCAAAATTCAGAAAACACAGATCAGTTCCAATTCACTATAAACCTTTAGTTGAAGATGCTTTAAATAAACTGATTGTAGATGATATAGTTGAGCCTGTTAACCATAGTGAGTGGGCTGCCCCCATTGTTACTGTGTTGAAATCGGATAAGGAGTCTGTACGTATCTGTGGAGATTTTAAAGAATTGAATAAATGTATATCATGTGACCAATATCCATTACCTAAAACAGATGAGTTGTTAGCATCTATTGGTAAGGGAAAGATTTTTTCTACTATTGATTTAAAAAATGCATATTTACAGATTTCTGTGAGTGAAGAAAGCCAAAAGTATTTAGTAGTAAATACACATAAAGGTTTGTTTAAGTACAAAAGATTACCGTTTGGTCTTTCTTCTTCACCAGCTATATTCAGAGATTTATGGCTAACCTGTTGAAAGATGTAGAGGGAGTTGATGCTTATTTGGATGACATTATTGTAAGTGGTGAATCTGAAGAGCAGCATGATCTTAGGTTTATTGAAGTGTTAAAAATTTTGCAAGAGCATAATGTTCAGATTAACAAGAAAAAATGTGCTGTTAAGGTTTCTTCTTTAGAATATCTTGGACTTTGTATCTCAGGTGAAGGAATCAAACCTTCCCCTAAGAAGGTCAAAGCTATTCTAGATTCTCCACCCCCTACTTCTGTTGCAGAGTTGCAATCTTTTATTGGAATGTTGACATATTATTGTAAATTCATTAAGAATTTTTCTTCCAAGCTGGCCCCCTTGTATGAATTGCTAAAAAAGAATAAAGTTTTTAAATGGTCTGAACTTGAAAGCAAAGCTTTTGAAATTGTAAAATCGGATTTATCAAAAGGTCCCCTTTTGGCTAATTATGATGGTAATAGTCCACTAGTTGTTGAAGTGGATGCGTCTCCTATTGGTGTAGGATGTGTATTGTTGCAAAAAATTGATGGAAGAGAATTACCAGTTTATTTTGCTAGTAAAAAACTGACATCAGCTGAACAGAACTATGCTCAAATTGACCGAGAAGGGCTTGCCTCACTTTTGGGTTGAATCGCTTTAGATATTTTTTACTTGGAAGACAATTTGAAGCAAGGACCGACCATAAACCACTTTTAGGTTTATTTGGCAAAGGGCGTCATATTCCTACTAATGCCAATGCTCGTATTCAGCGTTGGGCACTGTTTCTCTCTCAATATGATTTTGAGCTTACTTACAAAGTGGGTAAAGAAAATGTTGTGGCTGATGCCCTTAGCAGGTTGCCTATTGATGATGATCATAAATCCATGACTCCAAATGAATACATTAAGTTAGTTGAAGCTTTAGATTTTGAAGATATTTCTTTCTCAAAAATCAGAAATTGTACTCAGAAAGATGAGGTTTTGGGTCAACTCATGCATAATATAAGATTTGGTTGGTCTGCAAATGATTTGAGATTACATGAATATGGTTCTGTTAAATCTGATCTTAGTTTATATGACAATGTAATTTTGTACAGAAACAGAATTGTAATACCTACCAGCTTAAGATGTAAAATACTTGAGCACTTACATAGTGGTCATAATGGGATAAATGTGATGAAAGCAGAAGCTAGGAATTGGGTTTGGTGGCCTAAAATTGACCAAGATATTTCGGAAATTACAAAGAATTGTCCAGTTTGTTTTAAAAATTTTCAACCAAACCAAGCTCCTGTGTTGTCATGGTCTACCCCTGATAAGGCATGGTCAAGACTTCACATTGACTATGCTGGACCCATAAATAACAAATATTTTCTTGTAATTGTAGATGCATATTCTAAGTTTCTAGATGTTCAAGTTACTAGTTCAATGACTTCAAGTGTTACCATTGAATTGCTTAGAAAAATATTTTCTAATTTTGGTATTCCAGACATTGTTGTCTCGGATAATGCTCCATATTTTGTGTCCGAGGAAATTAAAGTTTTTTATAAGAAAAATGGTATTCAACATTTAACTCCTGCCCCATACAATCCATCATCTAATGGGTTGGCGGGAAGAGCAGTTCGAACTTTAAAAGAGGGCTTAAGTAAATTCAACAGTGGATCATTGAATACTAGAATCTGTAGATTTTTGTACAATTATAGAAAGAGTATGCATAGTGGTATAGGGTAAATCACCAGCAGAGTTACTATTTGGAAGATGTTTTAAAACAACTTTAGTATCTGTAAAATGTTCTCCTAACAAAGACAGAGACCTGGAAAAATTGTCAAAGAAAGTTTTCTCTGAAGGAACAAATATGTACAATGTTGGTGATGCAGTTTTTGCTAAAAATTTTGGGAAGGGAGAGTCTTGGATTGAAGGTAAAATTATTGAAGTGCTTGGTGTAAGAAATTATTTGGTGCAAGTTCATGATTTTGGTAATATATCATGGAAGAGGCATCATGATCAGCTTATGCCTAGATTTACTGGTACTTGTATTAAGACACCTAGAGAGTCTCCAATGCCTTTAGGTTCTTCGAATGTAAGTAATTATTCCTATGCCTCTAGTTCCACTAATGATGTTGAAGTATCTTCACAAAAGTGTGATGTTTCAGTTCAACCTGATAGTAATTGTATTGAGTCTGAAGACACAGTCTCAGAAACTGAAAGGTGTGGTGTGAATGATACACAGATTGTATCACCATCTCCAGTATTACGGAGATCAAAGAGAATTATTAAGCCACCAGAAAAATTAAATTTGTAATGTCTTTTGTTGCCATAATATATTGATATTTCTGTATAATGATTGTTGTATGTTGATATTTTTCTGATCCATTTTTGATAAGTTTTGTATGTCTTTTCTTGGAGGGAGGAATGTTATGTATAACTTTTGAGCTGATTAATTCGTGCGCTTTGCATTGTGCTATTGTTTTGTTGTTTTCACTGGAGTAGAACACGCCATGTCGGACATCTAAGTTTGAGTAATAAAACCTCCACTTTTCTCACGACTTTAAATGGATTATCCTCTTCCATCTAATCATAGTATGGAACACTAGGAATATGCAATCTGCCCAGCCCTCTCTTTCCTGTAAGATTTGGCTTACCTCATCATAAAATTCTAATAAGTTTGTTACTGTTGATCTACCCTCTCTGAAGCCATGTTGCCTCACTGACATAAAGTTGAAGGATTCCAAGTGAAGAGAGATATGTTTCCTTAGTAGTTTCTTCATAACTTTGCAAACTATGCTGGTCAAGGAAACTGGTCTATAGTTCAGAGCCGTATCCCTCCTTCCCTTTTTGAAGATAGGTATCACATTTGCTTGTTTCCAGCATCTTGGAATCTCCCCCGACTCCAGTGACTCCTTAAATATGATACTTAGTGCCACTGATATTGTGTTTGCGCATTTCTTAAGCACATGAGGGGATATGTCATCAGGACCTGTAGCTTTATGAACATCTAAATCCATCAGCGCTTTGCATACCTCTGTGGCTGTAAGGTTGATGTTCTCTAATACCGGCCCTTGAGCTTCTATCACTGCAATCTGAGGGGGTGGGGTATTTTCTACTGTAAATACTGACTGAAACTCCTTGTTCAATTCTTTGCAGATCTCTTCATCCGTCTCAGTGATGCTTCCATCCGCTCTCTTTAGCCTTAAAACCTGTTCTTTTACCTTCAGTTTTCCTCTGATAAAGCTGTGGAAAAGCTTGGGATTTTCTTTAGCCTTCCTGGTGATGTCCCTCTCATAATCTCTCTCTGCCTCTTTACCCTGATGAAGAATTGGTGAGTTACAGTCACTTGCCGGACACCCCCCCACAAACTCCCTCTCCTCTTCCTCAGACACAGGCTATGAGGACTAACCATAAGAAGGTGAGTTTTAAGGAACATCGCCTTTAATAGCATCTTAGCATCTTGATCCCCCTTCACACCAGAATGTCCTCATCGGAAAATGTTGACCTTTCTGACCTTACGTGTGTAAATACTGATAATTTTCCCGAAGTGTTTATATCATCTCTGGACAGAATATTCGTATATTCACGTGAGGACATCAGAAGGGAATTGGAAAAAATTAAAAAAGTCACTCTGTACAAAACAAGTCAACTTTTGCTTTCGAAGGTAGTGGAACTCTTTCCCCAATACAGTGGTAAACACATCATAAAAAAACGTGTAAAAAAAGATATAATTACAAACATAATCATTCTTAGCGCAAGTGTCCTGAATATCTCAATGAATGAAATAAATGGTGAACTTGACAAACTCTTTCAACCTCAAACTTCGGTTGTAAAATCCATAGAGTCTAAGAAAACACACGACCTAGGAGACCTACATCGAATGATAGAAAGTCTTGCAGATAAGGTGAAAATTTTGGAAGCAGATGCTGAAAAGGTGAAAGCCTTACAACACAAGGTGGGTTTACTAGAATCTGACATTGTCCTACTTAAAAGAGATAATTCTAGGTTGAAACTGCTATTAGAAACATCTCCACCTCTCAGTTCAGTGCTGTCACCTAACAATGATGATGTCCCTTCTATCAACAACCCTCAGGTTCTGCAAACTAGGTTTTCTGTCTCTACTCACAATTCCTTCAGTGCATTGAGTGATGAATGTGACAGTGGTAGTGAAGAAGAAGTAGATCCAGATAAAAGTGATAGCCATCAAGACAACCTGAATACACCATCTAGCATAAATAATCAAATCAGTAACAGGTTACAAAATAGTGATGAAACAACAGCGTCCTTTCCCACTACTCCTAACAATGCAACAACAGGCACTAACCAGAACAAGATTCTTCCCAGCACAAACAACCAACCTGGTAAAGAGTTGCAAAACAGCGAAGAAGATATAGAGTCAATCTCCACTACTCCTAACAACACAGCAACTGTCACTAACCAGGACACCCAAATTACATCTTCCAGCACAAATAACCAACCCAGCAATAGGCTGCGATACAATGAAGAAAACAGAAAAGACAAAATAGCAGCAATCTCTATTCTAAACATTCCATCGAAGTCCTCTCCCCCACAGCCACAGTTGCCAAATAATGCAAGTGCAAGGGTTACAGCTCAAATATATATTCGCATTCCTGGCAACCCCTTTGAGAGAGAGATACGTAATACACTGACAAATCAAGGCATTCCTTCTGAAGAAGTCTTGATTAAGGAGCTTTATCGCACACCAAACTGGGTTTCCTTCGCAATAACGATATTGAAAGGATTTGAATATGTGCCTTACAAACTGAATCAATGGCCTACAGGCACAAGTGTCCAACCATTTCGTGGGAGCAAACAATGGACACAACCTGGGTATTCTACAAAATATCCCAAACTACAGTCATACCAAAATAAACAGCAAAGAGCTAATGGAACAATCCCCTATGCGCGAGACTACAGAAAGAGACACGATACAAACCTCTCTTATCGCCGTCCACGCACAAGAGACTTCTCCTGGAGTGATGGCTCTTACAACCCTAGACACTCACCTAGGCATACAAACTTTGGGAAGGCCCGATCATACCACGGCACGTACTCAAACCAGCGTTACACATCCAACGGCAGGTACAGACACCAGGATCCATGGGCTAACCCCAGAACACACTACAATGATGAATTCCCAGCAGAATCACACAGTCGAAACTACAACTATGACTATGGATACCACCCCAATGAAACATGGTAATACCTCGTCTCCTGCTGTTGCTGTTACTGCTGCCGATGTGAAAGTTACTTGTAAATATAATGATAGATTATCTGTCGTACATATAAATGCACAATCCCTGTTATCCCATATACTAGAAATTGAACATATGCTTGTACAAGAAAATATTGATGTTCTTTGCATTAGCGAATCATGGCTGTATCCGTCAATTAATAATGCATTTATTAATATTCCTTCATATAATATTTATCGCTATGACAGTGGTAGAGGTGGAGGTGTATGTTTATATGTTAAAAATTATTTGAAGGCCACTGAACTAAATCTTGAAACTGAGAAGCACGAAGGAGTGGAAGATAAATGGATCTCTGTCCAACATAAAAAGTTTCCTTCTATTATCATAGGCTGCGTGTACCGCCACCCCAAAGCCTCGGTAACCTCTTTTAGCTATATTTTGGACGTTTTTAAGGAGATAATTTTAAAAAACAAACCAGTTTTTATATATGGCGATTTTAATGATGATCAACTAAAAAGAGAAAATAAAATGAGTAGACTTATTAAGAATTTAAATCTAGAACAGATTATAAATAAACCAACTAGAATCACTCCCACTTCAGTTTCCCAAATCGATCTAGTAATAACAAACTCCAAACATATGATAACTAAGTGTGACGTAATGCCAAGCCCTATAGCAGACCACGAGGAAATTGTAACGTCCCTAAATATTCGCAAACCAAAGAGACAACCAATCTTTAAAACATTCAGATGCTTAAGAAATTATTCACAAGAATTACTTTGTAGTTTACTTATGAATGAAGTACATAAATTAAATGAAATTCTATATACCGATAATATAAATATACAAGTAAATATTTTAACCAGTGTCTTATCATCATGTATAGATCGATGTGCACCACTCGTGACAAGAGAAATATTTCGTCCCCCCGCTCCTTGGATAACAGATGACATAAAAAACATTATGAAAGAAAGAGACAAACTACAAAATGAAGTAAAACTACAAAGAGATAATATCCCTTTAAGAGAAAAGTTTACAGAGCATAAGAAACAAGTAAAATCATTATTAAGTAACAGTAAGAAACAGTATTACAAAAATGAATTTCAAAACGCTAAAGGCAATATCTCTGATACATGGAAAATTGCTAAAACCATGCTTTCCAATAACTGTAATAAAAGTAGTAACATATCAATTATACCCGATGAGGTAGATGTAAGTGCTAAAGCAGAAGAGTTCAATAATTTTTTCGCTGAAGTGGGGAAAAAAACCTTTGAAAAAACAAAAAAAGAAATAATAAATGAAATCAATAATAGTAATGGTGGTAATAATAATGATGATGGTAGTAGTAATAATAATAGAAATGTTGATAATGGTGTAAATAATAATGATGGTGGTAGTAATGGTAATGATAATAGTGATGATGGTAGTAATAATAATAATAATGTTAATCTTCAAGAACATAGTGCATTCAATAGAAGTAATGATGTCTTTAACCCTACTACAGTAGATTGTAATACAGTAATCTTAGTAATAAAAAATCTGAAAGACTCTAATGCATATGGATCAGATGGAATTTGTTTTCGTTTTATTAGAGATTCATTATTTGTAATAGCTTATTATCTGACGGTAATAATCAATACTTCCATAGTTACCAATATTTACCCAGATTTATGGAAAAATCCCCATGTAATTCCTGGTTTTAAAAATGGAAATCCTGACGACGTCTCTAACTATAGACCAATCTCTTTACTACCAATTTTATCAAAGATACTTGAAAAGATTGTTGCAAATCAGTTAAGTGAGTTTCTTGAAAAAAATAAACTTATTGCAAAAAGTCAACACGGTTTCAGGCCAAAATTATCAACTGAAACTGCCTTATTGAAAATATCAGATGAAATATACAAAAATATAGATAATAAGAAAATATCATTGCTACTACTACTCGATCTTTCTAAAGCTTTTGATAGTGTACACCATACCATCTTATTAGAAAAATGCAAAAAAATGAACATTGACCCAAGCTAGTTCGAGAACTATTTAAAAAACCGCTACCAGTCAGTCAGAATAAAAAATGTAGTTTCAAGTCGCAAGAAGGTATTGTTTGGGGTCCCTCAGAGATCGATCCTAGGACCTATACTTTTTCTAATATATGTAAACGATCTAGTAAAATATTTACCTAACTGTTATGTCATTCAATATGCTGACGATACTCAAATCTTAATTGAAGGAGAAATTAATGATTTAGAAAATATTATTCGTAGAGCAGAAGAAATTTTGTATATGGCTAAACGTTACTTTCTAAAAAATGGTCTGTTACTTAATGAAACTAAAACCCAATCTATTCTTATCGGATCCAGACAATTATTATCAGAAGTTGATGACAATCTTCATATAAATTTTAACGGTAATATCATTAAGCCAATGAACTCGGTAAAGAACCTAGGTGTCTATTTTGACCGTTACATGAATTTTGAAATGCATATAGATGAAATTTATAAAAAAGTAATGGGTACTCTAATATATCTAAATAGGGTAAAAGACTCATTTGAAACATCAACTCGTATAATAATTGTCCAGTCCTTAGCTATGAGTTTAATTAATTACTGTCTCAAAGTTTGGGGATGTACAAATAAGACTCAATTACAAAGAATACAAAAGTTACAAAACTTTGCAGCACGAGTGGCTGTTGGCAATGTAAGAAAATACGAGCACATCTCTCCTGTTTTAAAAGATCTAGAATGGATAAAGATTAGAGATAAATATGTTTTTGATATATGTACCTTTGTTTTTAATATACTAAGAAACAATCTTCCTGACTGTTTGTATAATTTTTCTACAGTAAGCTCAGTTACCGGGTTAACTACCCGTCAAGGGGAAGATTTATTAGTACGAAGGTCTAAAACTGATATTGGCTCAAGAGATATAAACATTCGTGGACCTCATTTATATAATCAGCTTCCCAGAGAACTAAAAAATGCTGGTTCAGTGTATGCTTTTAAATATAATCTTAAGAAGTTACTCTTAAAGGAAGATTTTACTTGTAAATTTTAATAGTACACCCATATTTGAATACCCAATGTACGTTGGAAATAAAGTCTTATTATTATTATTATTATATTATTATTATTATTATTTTACTTAGGTAGTCATTTCTTGCTCTTTTGTAGGTTTGCCAGGCATTTATGTTTTTTCTCCTCCTATACCTTTTCCAGCATTTGTCTCTCCACTCCTTAGCTCTTTTACACCCATTATCGAACCATTTCTCTCTGGCATGAATTACACCTACTTTGGTGACAGGTATGCAGCAATCTACTATCTTCCCATATTTCTCACAAAAGATGTCATACATTTCTTGTACAGATTTGTTGTAAAATAAGGTTCTCCAGTCAATAACTGCAAAAAGCTCATTCATTTTGATGTAAGATCCTTTCGGATAGTTCCTCCTCATGTCCTCAGTGCCTCTACTCTCAGGAAGAATATCTTCAATGATATACTCCATCAACAACACACAGTGGTCACTCTTTCCAATTGGTGGTTCATACTCAATATTTTCAATATCCAACACATTATCTGTGAACACTAGATCAAGTAGTGATGGCTCATCCCCACCCCTGGCCCTTGTTGGTTCCATTACATGTTGGTGTAGGAAATTCCCTTGTACGCAATCTAGGAATATTGCCCCGAATGAGTCCTCACCACTGTGTGGGTCAAGGTTTATCCAATCTATCTCTTTATGATTAAAGTCTCCCATAATCAAAATCCTACATTTTTTTTCCCGTGCCATGTTAACAACTGAGTTTATGACTTCAATAGTACCTATATGACTTTCCTTATAAACTTCAAGCCTATTTTGGTTCCTTGGTGGGTTGTATACAACAGTTATTATAATGCTCTCTGACCCAGTATTTATGCGAGCAACAAGAAATTCCTTGAACTCACTTTCTATAGCCAAGTTTATTTCTTCAACTTGAATCCTCTCACTTATGAGCAGTGCTATCCCTCCACCAGTCCTCTCAGATCTTTCAACCCTTAGTATTCTGAAGCCCTTAGGAAAAACTGTGACACTGTTTATGTCCTCACTCAACTTAGTCTCTGTAATTGCTACTATATCTGCCTTACTGTAGTGAATCCTATCTTTTAATTCTACTGCCTTACCAGCTAATCCATCAGCATTTGTGTATAACAATCTTAATGAGGCCCCATCCCCTGATCTTCTGTCATTATCTTCTTTATCTCCCCTTTGTCTGGAAGTACTCTGTAACGAAAATTTTTCTTCTCTTCTTCATTTCTTTCATCATTTAACCTTCTTGCCTCTTGTAACAAGTTTTTGATCTTTCCCATCTCTTCCTGTGTTCTGTATCGTCTAATGAACACTTCTTTGCATTCTTGAAGGTCTTTTAGACTTTTTTTTCTCAACAATATTTCCCTACATGTTTCCCCTCTCTCAAAGGTTACTTTTGTTGGTCTCGGCTTTCCTTCCTTCGAATATTTACCTAGTTGGTGTATGTTTACAATATCCTCAGGACCACATACTACTCCAAGCTTTCTTATCAGGTCTACAACCCTAGCTTTATTTTCTTCACTTATGCCTGAGATTACCACTGTCTTCTCCTTATCAAGTGCCTGTCTGATGAGTGGGTTTGCCCTTTCCATCACAACGTCTTTCATTTTTTCGATTACTGTCTCTTTGTAGTCAACTGTTTGTATGTTTTCCAGTGCCACCACCTTTACAGCCTCTTTTACTGCCACATTCCCCTTTAGTGCATCAGCAAAGGAAGTTGATTACCTAATTGTGATTACCTAATTGTGTTTACGGGAAAGAGCCCAAAGCTCGTATCTTCCCGTCTCCTAATCGGTTCCATTTTAGACTTAGTGATACTTATCATACCTGTCCTTAAAACTATGGATTGAGATAGCATTAACTACCTCCTCGCTTAGTGAATTCCAATTATCAACTACTCTTACACTGAAAAACTATTTCCTTACATCCTGCAAAGAAGTTTTCTTACGAAGCTTCAAACTATGACCTCTAGTTCTAGAGCCAGCCATATCAAAATATCGATCCCTATCCACTCTATCATAACCATGAAGGAATTTAAAGACTGTCACCATATCCCCCCTCACTCTTCTAGCTTCGAGTGATGGTAAGTCTAATTCCCTCAGCCTCTCATCATAACTGAGATTGCGTATTTCTGGCACCAGTATTTACGGGAAAGAGCCCAAAGCTCGTATCTTCCCGTCTCCTGATCGGTTCGCTCTTTCCCGTAAACACAATTAGGTAATCACAATTAGGTAATCACATATATATATACATATATATAAACACTTACACACACATGCATATATATATATATATATATATATATATATATATATATATATATATATATATATATATATATATATATATATATATATATATATATATATATATTTGTTTTTACTTTTTTGAGTTAAGGAGGAAAAAAAAAAAGAGATTTAGTAGTAGAGAAAGTGCAGAAGTGATTTTTTTTTTTTTTTTTTTTTTTTTTTTGTTTTTTTTAGGAACCTAGTTTGTTTATATTTTGATAGTATTTGTTAAGAAAAGTTTAGTGGGAGAGATAGATCAGAATGGTTAATTATTTGTAGATTATTTACATGCTTTTTATACACTATTTACACATTATTATTTTTATATTTTTAATTCTTTTGCCCCTGTACATCTACATATGTATATGCATATCGAAATGTACACGTGCAATATTTAGGAAGTTTGTAGGAAGTTCTCGAGTTTTGCTTTATGTGGTATATACAGGTTCTGGTGCATATCCTGATAATATTGGGGAAATTCTTTTCCACCAGGAATGGTCTCTGTTTCTTTCGTTATTTATTTGTTTCTTGGAGTAATTCTTGAAAGTCGATTTCCATTTTTCCCCAGGTTTTAGATGCCAATTTAAATAAATACGTATTAAGTGCCTCGACTTTAAGGCTCTTGTGAATCTCTTCCATTCTCTCTATGTATGGTGGTATTTCAGAGAGAATTCTTCTTAAATTTATATTCTGGATGGCTTGGAGTTCGAAAGGTTAGATTTCGATAATATGCACATCGGTATTGGAGGGTATATTAATATAGGTCTTATTAAAGTTTTGTATAAAGTGACTCTTTTTTTTGGATTTGAGCAGGTTACATCTTCTTAGCTTCGTTGATACCGTTTTACTCTGTATTAATCTACTGTTCATGTGTAGTTTTATCCCTGCTCTGTTAAAAGTTAAGCCCAGGGTTTTCAGGCTATTGGAGAAGTTTATTCTATTATTATTAATTATTACATCAGATGGTTTATAAGCTGAAATAGATAAAAGTTGGAATTTGTTAATATTGGTTTTAATTTTCCATTTTTTCTCGTAGTCATTTATTTTTATTATTTCACGTTGTGTTTTTCTTGCTAGAAAATTCTTATTATGGTCAGTAATTATTTGAGTGACGTCGTCGGCGAATATAATTGTTGAGCATTATAGTTCTGGTTTTGGTATATCTCTTGTGAATATAGCATAGAGGAGTGGACTCAGATTCGATCCTTGGGGAACACCTGCTCTGAGTTCGAATTGAGTTCCCATGTGTTCGTTTATTTTGATAACTGACCTTCTGTTAGATATAAAGTCTGATAGAAGTTTTGTTATTAATGGGGGTAACTGAAGTTCTATAATCTTATATCTAAGTCCATCTCTCCATACTTTGTCAAAAGCAGAGGAGACGTCTCTGCTCAAAACATTGCACTTTTTCTTGAGCCGTTGTGAGATGGCTATTTTCTCGTATATATATGTTAGAGCTGTATGTGTGCCTCTGCCTCTTCTGAATCCGTGTTAGTTGGAGGGAAAAAATCGTTTAATTCTAAATGTTTATATACTCGGGAGTGTATTATTTTTTCGAATATTTTCCCTGGGACTTCTAATAGAGATATTGGACGATAATTTTCGGCTAAAGTAGTGCTTTTCCCGGGCTTTGGTATAAAAATCATTACTGACATCTTAAATAGTTTTGGAAAATAGCCCGTAGATAAACAAGAATTAAAAATATCTAGTAGTTCAAGAATTGCTATGTTTGGTAAATGGCTTAATATTAGTTTATTAATGCCTGAACATCCTGGGGCTTTATTTTTGATATTGTTAGTGATGTCTTTGATGTCAGCTATTGTGATGGGAGATATTAGATCGTCCCCTGGAGTTAATCTATTTAAGTCTACGTTTCAATAATGAATAAATAAATCTTCGTTTTCTCTTAAAAAGTTACATAGTGTTCTTCCATGTTCTTGATCAAAGTTTATATTTTCTTCAGCGCTATTATTAAAAATATTTTCCCAGTTTTTTCTGAATTTTTCTTCTTTTTCTTTGCTGGTGAATAGTTTTTTTTTTATTGTTATTGCTGTTGTCTATTAAATACGGCGTTGATTCTTTGCAGTTACCCATTAATGTCTTTATATCATTCCAAAAAATTTTGGGATCCTTTTCTTTGTTTTGAAGCTTCATTATTATATTTTCCCAGTTATTATTATATGATTCTATTAATTCTTTTTGTAATTCCTCTTTTATTGTTCTCAGTTCAGTTAAAGCTTGGAGGCCCCAGAGGCCTCTGCCAACATTATTTGATAATGTTATGTATATATTTTGGAGTGCTCTGCATTTTTCATTGTTTCGGGTGGGGTAAGGTTTTCGTCTTTTTTAAAGGTATATAATTTCCTATTGCTTTTTTAACTACGTAATACCATTGTTTCAAGTGTTCTTCTATATCTAAAGTTGAATTAATGGTGGTATTTCTCGTGATGTCTTGAGTGAATTTTTCATCTGGGAAAGATCGAAAGTTATCCCAGTCTGCATTTTTTAGATCTCTTGGTGGGGGAATTCTAATAGATATTGTCTCTGTTGATAATTTAATTATAAATGGCAAGTGGTCGGAAGCGGTTAAGGGACCCTTTTCTATGGAATAATTCAGGTAATGATTATTATTGCTTATAACTATATCAGGTTTCGAGGTTTCTGATCCAAGAGTCATGGTTCTGAAATCGGGTCCAAGTATTCTAATTAGGTTATTATTTAGCAATGTATTTAAGAAATTACCAGTTACATTATTTCTATTATGACCTAGTATTTGATGTCTAGCATTAAGATCGCCAATTAGGTATGCTGGGGTGTTTTTCCTTATTAATTTTAATATATCTTCGAAGGGGATTTCCATTCTTCTAGGTAGGTGGTAAGTAAGTTGTTCCAATAATTATGGGGCCGTTTTTTGTTTCTATTTTAAGTGCTAAAAAATCATTAGTAAAGTCTTCTATGATTTTATGAATAATAATTCTTTTAATGGCAATAGCTATACCTGCACTTTCTTCATTTAAAAAATTTCTCTGATATGTATTGTAACCATAATTTTTTATTTTTTCATTTGTTTTTGAAGTACTATTAAGTAGTATAATATCTGGGTCTATTTCTCTGTATACATTATATAATTCGCTACTTCTGGTTCTGGTCCAAGCTAACGCGTTATGTTTAATGATTGTTAATTTATTGTAGTAATTAGCCACATTAAATATAAAAAAAGTTATGTATTTATGCTTGAGGAGGATGATGTTCTTTTATATAACCCCTGGGCTAATGCATCAAAGTGTTTTCTTTCCAAATATTGGATTCTTATGTCAGACAGATCAATTTTATTTTTCTCTAAGAATAGATGGACCTCATGAGGCTGGTAGCTGCTATTGGAGTAAATGTATTTGAGTTTGTTAGTTCTAAGAAGTGTATCTCTTATAATTTCTATTTCTATATCAAAAGGTAAGATGTCATCGTTTTTTCCTATTATTTTAAAGTTTAAGTCTTCTCTTAGCTTTACCCTCTCTTTCTGCTTTATAGCAGACTCTTTGTACTTTTCTTGATCTGCATTTTGTTTTGAGATCTTTTTCTTTTCTGTTGTCATTTTGGATGTTCTTTTGGAGATTGCTCCCAATGGAGACTGAGTTGGACGTTTTTTCTTGGTTTGAGAAGATTGTTCTTCTTCTGGTTCAATTTCTTCTTCCATTCTCTCTTCTTCTTCTTCTTCTCTCACTTCTTCTACAGTTGCAGCTACAGTTTCTTTTGCTGCAGTCAATTTAGGATTATTGGGTATACTTTTAGGGAGACTAATCCTTGGTATACCATTTAGTTCATAGATTTCATTAACTTTATCTTCAAATGACCCAGGATTGATGGAATCCATCATCTGGCCATAAACCATGGCACTAATTATCACTGTGATCATTTTTTCAGCATTGATTGGGAATTTAAGTTCATGTTGTAATTGTCTGCCTGAGGAGGGAGGGGGTTTGACTGCCCCTAACATTTCAGCAAATGTAGGTTTGGGTGTTTTCTTTGTTTTTTTTCTAATTTCAGCCTGTTTGTCCTTTTTCCTTTGTTTCCTTTCAGGACACCCAGCAGCGAGTGTGGAGTGCTCACCCGAGCAATTAATGCATTTTTTTGGTCTACTTGTGCACTTAGTTTCGTTCCATCTATGACCTTCCTGGGCACATTCTGAGCAGATAGTGGTTTCTTTTTTACACTCTTTAGTAGTGTGATCGAAAGAATAGCATTTCATGCATGTATTTATGTGGACATAGATTTCCTCCTTGACATTATTTTCGTTTATTCTAATGTTGAAAAGAAGGAGCCCCTGGTTTCTGACTGTTTTGGCCATGCTTATGCTTTGGAAGCATATCTTTAACAAGTATTTGTTGTTAGGGATTCTTATTATCGCTTCAACTCTAATGCCCTGGTTATGTTTTTCGATATCAGCTTTTATTTCATCATCTTTGTGTAAAGTTATGCATTGATCAATACCAAGGATGACTACTGTTCTTTGGGCATTTAGTTCGGGAGGCATAGTGATATTAAATTTATTCTGGTTAAAGATGGCTATAACTTCTGGTGTATTAAGTTTCTCTAGGTCCTCATCGGCAAGGACAAGGACAAAGCCAGACTGGACGTTTATTACCTTATAAATAATGATATTACTCAAGCCAAGACATGAAAAAATGTCATTACGACGTTTGGCAGGATCCCCAGAGGGATCTCGGTCCTTAATCCGGGCTCGGCTCATTATTTATACATGCAGAAAAGGTACAGTTTTAATGCCACGATAGATAGTGATCACGAATATAAAAACAAAAAAAAGCAAATATTATAGTTTAATTTATCGAGTTATATGTTTAATGGTAAAAATGAGTGGAAAATTTCAGGTAAAAAATGACCGCGTGGAGAATCTTTACAAGTGATAATGATCTATATAATTAGGCAATTGAAGAAAAAAAAGATAATAATTACCCACTGATTCCCAAACAAGATTATTCACAAGATTTTACACCTAGATTAACGAACCATTATGTTAAGAACAAAAGAAAAAAAAACGTAGTTTTATCAAAGACTTAGGTATCATTTCAATTGAAAAAAAAAAAACTTATGCAATTGAAAACGAAAGCAGCTTATAGAGAATTGATTTGAATCTAGATTCAATAGTAAGATAGTAGTAGGAACAGATTTTTGTGCTTAGGATTTGGATGGGAGAGGATAGGAAACTACAAGGCGGTTACTATGCTGTATGGGGACACTGGACAGTGTTAATTCACCAGGGGCGGAGTTCTCCCCTCTGTGTTGCTGGCTTAACCTACCAACAACACTTGCCCGCAGCTCACAGCAAGCTCCATGCAAAAGCTGCAACCACCCAGCAGGTAAAAACAGGGTAGTCACAGCCAGTAAGGTAAGGATAATGAGTGTAATTAGTGACTTGTAATCACGTCTGTGTGCTATCAGAGCTACTAAGAGCTACTGCCAGACATGCAAGATCACTAATGAAAGGGTCTGTATATTAGCAGGGCTATTAACAGACGTGCGTGTAGTCAAACAAGTTTCAAGGGATGTCATCTACAGTCTAATGCAGTGACGAGTGAATATGATGATGATATAATGATCATATATCTGCTAAAGTAAGTGAGAGTAACTCTAACTTAGGAATGGTGAGTGGAGGATTTGGTGATACTCTTACTTTACTCATAATGATATCACTAGATTTGCTTCTTAAGTCCACAGCATATGCAACTAATCCATAAGCTACTTTAGATGAATCACAAAATATGTGCAAATATGATACACCAGAGACAATTACAAATCTAGGATATTGAATGGTTGACATCTGATTCAAATCTCTGTAAATAACTGAAAATTCTTGTACTAAAGGTTCTGGCAAAGGTTCATGACAAGAACACTTACTTCTCCATAATTTTGAAATGAATAACTTTCCCTTGATAAAGATTGGTGATAACAATCCTAAAGGATCAAATACACTAGCAATTACAGATACAACTGATCTCTTGGTGATTTGATGATGCACACACTCCTCCTTGCACACTTTCTTACTGGAGTACAATTTGATTTCATCGTTTACAACATTCCAATAAATTCCTAAAACATTTACATTATTCAGATCCAATTGGTCATTATTAACACCTACTTCATCATTAAATTTTACATCATTACTCACCCAACCTTGTAATGGCATAGAGGCTTCTGCTAAAATAGAATTTACAATGGGATACTCTGTTTTTAATTGTTCAGAGTCTGAATAGGTAGAAACAAAGTTATCTACATAGAAATGAGAGATCAGAGACTTAGCTACTGGATGTGAATGTGTCTCCAAGTGATATGCGAGTGTTTTCTGAAGCAAAAAGGGAGATGATGTTGCACCAAAAAGTACTACTTTAAATCTATAGGTAACTACCTTCTGAAGTGTTTCACCCTCAAACCACAAGAATCTACAGAAATCTCTGCAGTTTGGCAAAATACCTATACGTAAGAAGGCTTTGGAAATGTCTGATACAGCAGCTACAGGTTTAGTACGAAATTCAATGAGTGAATCAACAAGTTTATGGGTTAGGTTGGGCCTGTTAGTAAACATTCATTCAGACTCTTTGATTTTGAATCAGATCTACTAGAAGCATTAAACACTACTCTAATAGGAGTGGTAGGAGAATTCTTGTAGACTGGATGATGAGGTAAGTAATGAGTCAATCCATCTGTAACTGAAGGGTTATCAATTTTCTCAATGAATCCCAATTCAATGTACTCATTAAAAATCTCTGAGTATTGTCCATAAAGTTCTGGACGAGTTGCAAAGGATTTAGCTAGTGATATGAGCTGACCATAAGCTCTTCCATAGTTAGTTGCTGGTCTCTCAGTGCCCTTAAAGGGTAATTCCACAAAATACTGATTGTCTGCCTTCTGGCAAATGGACTCAAAATGACTCACTGATTGTACTTCCTCAGGCATTTAAGGTTCATTCTTAATACCAATAACATCTAAATTCCAAAGTTTCTGAACTTCGGACTCAAGGGTTTGTACTCCTACACGAGCACAAAGCACATGTTGCCCATTAACTGTGTTAACTGACCGAGAACTAGTTGCCCATTTTGGCATAGGTCCAATGATAATCGAACCTGCTGGACTAGACAAAAGTGTAATTCCGGAATAAAAAGTACGGTTGGTCACAAATCTAGAATAGTAATCTGCACCAATTACCATACCTATGTCACTAATCACATCAGAATTAATGCTAGGATCTGCAAGTTTGATCCCCTTTTTGCTGAGTGTTTCTGCAACACTAGCAATGCCAGGTACATATAACGTAGTGTTACCCTTATCATAGACGACAGCATAAATCGGAATACGTTGTGTACCAATGCGTACTACAACACGAACGACGTCATACGAAATGTTTTCGGCTTGATTACCAAATGAAGTTAATTTAAGTGTGATACGAAACACTGGATTGAGGTTAAGGCGCTTTACTACTGCAGAATGAATGAAAGACCACTGAGCACCGGTATCTAAAAACATCCTAACAGTTTCATGTACCTCAGCACCAGAAATCTTAACAATTGCTGTAGGAAGTGCTACTGATGGAAGTGGAACCTTTTTAGTCTGGACATCTGTTTGAACAGAATTAGCGACACTGTCATCTCTTCCTGACAGGATTCTAAACTTATCATCCACTACTACTTGATTAGTGGGAATGTTACTGTTAAGGTTAGTTCCATTATTAATAACTGTTGGGGCATTAGACGCAACTGACACTTGATTATCTGCAATACTATGGTTGGTTAGTTTCATGCAGAGAAGGGATGATGTTTGCCATTACATTTTCTACACTCGGCCGTCTCTCTACACTGTGAGGCTCTATGGTCTTTCTGCATACACACGAAACATAGTTCTAACTCTCTAACTCTGTTCTTCCTGGCTTCATGAGTTGCGTAATTAGAACAAAACTTAGTATTATGAATATCCTTACAAAAGAGACAAGGTTTGTTCCAAGTACTTGAATTGCTAGATGACGATTTAGACTTATTTTGAGTCTGGGACACAACTACTTGTTTAGGTACTGTACTAAACCTATGATTAGAATTTGTACTAGAATTCTCACTAACTACTACTTTAGTTTTGGAATGTACATCAGAATGTGAACCTTGCTTATTCCTAAGCTGATCAGAGAGAATACGAGAACATTCCATGACCTTGATAAGGTGTCCAATACCATCCTTCAATTGTGTAATAGTCAAAGTATAAGTACTGTACTTATTAAAAAGGCACTCTAAAGTTTTAGGACTAAGTTTCTTAGCAATTATGTCTTTTATTAGGTAGTCATCACAAGGTACTTGGGTTACACCCTCTATTTGCATCAACAAACGTTGAAATGTTAACTGAAATTCAGTCAACGCAGCTAAATTATGTTCAGGTGGTTTGATGTTCATCAAATCTAAATGTAATTGTTGCAACAAAAGGTCATTGTCAGCAAAGCTTTTTCTAAACAAACTTAATGCTATACTGTAATTACCATTAGTTATGGGAAGACCTTCAATTTAGCATGCTAAATTTCAATACTGGCTCAATGTCTTGACGACTATCAATTAAACTACTAAAGGAATCCCAAAAACAATTCCACTGACTCAACTGACCATCAAATTCAGGAATCTTAATCTCAGGCAACTTAGGGTGTGGAAGGGATCTAGCAGGTACTACTGTCTGACTATGAGCTTGACTAGTTGTAGCTTGTGCTTGACTACCAAAGGACAAATGATCATCTATAGCCGACTTAATTTGTATGAGTACTTTATAGGCATTACGTTTCAGAGTTCTGTGCTCTCTAGAAACTTGGCTAAGCTGGGTACTATCAATAGCATCTTGACTAGCTGTCCAATGTACATCAATTGACTCATACAACTTTGTAAGTTCTGCTTCTGAAAACTGTAATGACCGTAAGGATGGTGGAGGAGACGCTTTAAGGTCATGTTCTATAGAACTGAACATTCTATCAGATCATCGATTACAACCTTGTAAAGTTCAAACGCTTTACTTTCATCGATGGATGGTAAAGACATCTTGCTGGATTAATCTTTACCTTATACAAATCACAATAATTTTGGCTAGGTGGCCAAACTAAACTAATACCTAAATTCACTAGGATTATAATATCTATATCCTAGGTAAACTTGATTGCACACGCATGTATTCAAATAGCTAATCTAAACCTTCCCTTGGACTAAAGAATTCAACATCAGCAGTGATATCACAAGAAATATGCCATGGATTTATGTACAGTGTTTTAATATCAAAGTTCAAAAACAATACCAAAGGTAGCCTATTCCAAATTTCATTCAGTAAATGTAGTAAAGTATGCTAGCTAGGCTAGGCTTAATCCGGTTCGAAGGACCAGAAAAACTAGAATATGTGGTGACTATTCCCAGAATGACTGCTGTCACCTGGTCAATGAATAATCTACTCTCAGTTTTTGCAGGCTACCATACACAATAATATTTACTCAACCAACTTCAAATAAAGTTGGCCTAAAACTTACTGGCTTATAATTAAATGTAACAGACAAACTGTACGGTACTAAAGGGGAAGGGCATGAGTTATGTTTGCTTAATTGTAGTGGAGAACTCCCACTGGTTAATGACACACATACACTAAATAATATTAAACTGAACACTGCATAAATCCAGGCTTAAATGAAAGACTCATCAATAAAATGTAAAAATATATTGAAAAAACTTAACATTATAATGGAGAGCAATATTTCAGCTTAAATGAAAAGGATAAATTTTACTCCAAGTTAGGTGGCAATAAGTGAATCTTACAAAAATGACAAAGAGCTATTGCTCCAGGCACGACTGCTGGACACATCAAAACAAAATAATGATTGTTCCAAATAAAAGAACTTTATACAATATTGAAACATAGTCACTGCTTGACAAATTCGACAGTACTAGTCCAAGGGGCGAAATGGGAGGCTCGTAAATTTACACGAATTTTTCGAGTCTCTAGCAATAGGTCCTCACCTGGTGCTGTCTTCAGAGAGAAAGTCCTCGTCCGTTCTGTAAACAAATCAGACGAGCATCACATTCTAAAATAAAAGGATATATTTTTATCATATTTTACATAATTAAGGATTTCCTAAGATTTAGATTAACTTTACAAACAAATCCCATTTATTCATGAGAAAATGATGAATTAATGACAAAATATATGATAGTTATAATATAGTCTCTCAAACGAATATATACATTATGGTATTGCAAAAGAAAACACACACACACACAAGGTATAACTAATGAAACTGTGTGTAATAGACAGATCACCACAACGTACAGTAGTTCCAATATCTACCATTAGGCGTCGTCACTCGCCATTCCCGCGAAACCACAATTGATTTGAATTGATTAGTTTATGCACGGTATACATCTGTTTATCGGCTACTCTCATTCTCATTCATTTGTGACCTTAAATTTTGCCCCCTGGCTCCTAAGAAAATTACTAGCGCAAGTCATGCTATAACGCTGGACGATAAACTGCCTATGATCAGATATTATGAAGAAAATTGAAAAAAAGCATTAAGAACAAACAGCAAAGTTATTTTTAATATAATATTGTCAGGGAAATAGCGTGTGAGGGTGCATCAGCTGATATGGATGTAGCAAGCTAGGTTGCCAGGTACAGGGAAATTTCCTTGTTTTAGGGAAATTCAGGTGGATACAGGGAAACAGGGAAGAAACTTGAAAATTCACTAAAATATAGGGAAAATCCAGAAAAGAAAGAGGGAAAATCTAGGGAAATTCTGGAGAACTAGCTATTATTATTCTAATTCTTTATATTTTTACTCTGTGTGGTAACTGAGATGAAGAAATTGAAAAATACATTGGATGCAGAGAGAGAGAGAGAGAGAGAGAGAGAGAGAGAGAGAGAGAGAGAGAGAGAGAGAGAGAGAGAGAGAGAGAGAGAGAGAGAGAGAGAGAGAGATTTTTCACAAGTGAACTTAATGAAAACACAAACGAGAAATTCTTTAACCTCAGATTCATTAGTTGGGATGCTACACGCAAAAAGAACTTTTGAAACTTCATATGCTGAAGACATGGAAATAACTAAGGCCCATTTAAATTTCATGACTGATGACATTTGCCAAAAAGATCAACAATAAGGTATGTAATGAGATTATGAGCAGTATTTAACTATTGAAATATGCTTTGTACAAGTATATGTAACGGGGATAAATTGAGCCAAATAGGAAAATTTTGTAAGTGAAACTAGGGAATTTTTGACAGCTTGACCTGGCAGCACTGGCAGCAAAACGTTTGCTGATAGAAGTTCATTCTCCCGCATAATACTCCTCTTCTACTGTTTAATGCAATCAGATATTATGAAGAAAATAGAATAAAAGCATTAAGAACAAACAGCAAACATATTTTTAATATAATATCATCAGGGAAATAGCATGTGAGGGTGCATCAGCTGATACGGAAGTAGCAAAACGTTTGCCAATACAGGTTCGTTCTCCCGCATCCTACTCCTCTTCTACAACTTAATGCGATCAGATGTTATGAATAAAATTGACAAAAAGCATTAAGAACAAACAGAAAACATATTTTTAATATAATATTGTCAGGGAAATAGCGTGTGAGGGTGCATCAGCTGATATGGAAGCGTGACAAAACGTATGCATCCTCGTCCTCACTGCCACCATCAGTGTTGCCAGAATACATCAATGAGAGAAATACTAAATATAAAAAACATACATGTAAGCTGGTAAGTTATTTCAAGTATCTTAAAGATGAAGTACATTTTTATTTAAATTACAGTACTATAATCTTGTAATAAATATATATCTTAAAATGTACCATACATTTGAAAATAAAAACATCCACTTTATCTGGCAACACTGGCAACCATGCACGTCCCAGGCTAAGCCTGTTGCCAATGGCATAATAGAGTTCATTAATTTGTTTACTGTACATAAATTTAAAAATAAAGATGCTACCTGTCCAACGTGTGAACAATGTGAAGAGAGCCTAGAACATTTTCTACTATTTTGTGAAGCATATGCACATATGAGAACAGAATATAGTTTTTTAGCACAACAATATATAGAAAAGAAAATTGAAATAATTGCTAATATATTGTTATTTAGATATTGTAGTGAAAAAGACATCAAAGAAAGAAAAAAATTATAGGAAGAATTTGTAGAAAAAGAAATCAAATAATAAAAACTGCACAAACAATTTAGCAAAGCAAATCCAAGACTTGGGAGCTGTTGCAAAAGGCATATCCCACCCAACTATAATACTACTAATACAGTAAATCTGTATATCTAGGCTAGCCTAGAGATAAGCTAATTCGATTTAAGTCATTTTTCGACTTAAGCTGTCTCTCCTGTAGAGTAGGATGCACGAGAACGAACTTCTATCGGCAAACGTTTTGCTATTAACGTATCAGCTGATGCACCCTCACACGCTATTTCCCTGACAATATTATATTAAAACTATGCTTGCTGTTTGTTCTTAATGCTTTTATTCAATTTTCTTCATAATATCCGATTGCATTAAGCTGTAGAAGAGGAGTAGGATGCGGGAGAACGAACCTCTATCGGCAAACGTTTTGCTACTTCCGTGTTATAAACTGCATATAAGTAATAATTTACTTTACCCTGACGGCATTGCAAATGTTTCTTGGTAATCACAATTTAATGAATACTTACTGTATTTATTTAGCTGATTCTTCATATATTGGGAATAAAGTGTTTTGAATTATAAGTTGCAAATACTTCAAAAGGTGACTTTGCCCTTTTTGCACTGCAAAATTTCTTGCTAACCAAAATTGAATTAATACATATTTATCTCATAGATTCTCACTTTATCGTAAATAAAAAGTTTTGTCATATAAATTGAAAATAGTCAAAAAGTAATTTTGCCTTATTGGCATTGCAAACTTATGTGGTTACCCACAATTTAAGGAATAAATACTGTATTTGTCTCACTTATTTTTCATTTATTGGGAATAAATTGCTTTACGCTAATGCCGGCAAGTACTTAATTGTTTTGTATGCTCTTGCAGTAGCATAAATATTTCTGGTTAGCTGTGACTAACCAATATATTTTCATCCAGTAGAATAATATTGGAAACTCATTATTTGTGTGGTCGTGCCTTCACTATTCCCATTATTAACGGTGTGTCATTTCTATTTCTGCAGTTGCAGTGTCCTCTGTTCTACTCTACCTGCGTGAGAGGTGATTGTCGAGTTGAGGCCAGAGTCTTGGCATTCATCTGTGGTGTTGGGAATCGAAATAGTGCTCACCACATCCAGGTTTCGAAGCAAAATTCCATAAATTTAAATTTTAAATTTGTTTCAGCTTTCCAAAAATAAATTCAATATTTTTTTTTAATGTGTAATTGCATTTCCAAAATTAAGAGAAAGTTGAAATCTGAGTTTCATTTAATCGAGTAGTGGTAGTATGGGTAAATTTAAAAGAAATTAGGAAATGTCCTGTCTGTTTGTGAGCTGTTAACTGAGTTCAGTACTATGAGTCCCCTTAGGTAAACCAACTTAACAACCTCCCCACAACACATATTGGCGCCCGAACAGGGACCCGAACAGACAGACTGATTTTGATAAAGAAAATATTTATTTTGCTTTTTAACATTGCACATGAAACCCGATTACCATTAGCTCTGATTATTGAAATGAATGAAGCTTAGGCTGCACAAAAACATCTTATCGCTAGAGACGTTGCATATCAGAAATTTTATTTTATTTTCAGAATTAATTATGGTAACTAATATTTTCCTTGCTTACCATGTGGTAAGCAAACTTTCAAGAAATCTAAATGAGATTATGTGGTAACAGAATTAAGAAATTTGCATGACGAGAACATGTGTTATTATAAATTTCATTTATCTGCACGATAAGATTAAGTTTTAAAGCATTAGTGTTTTATATATACATTAAAGGGTGACATTTGTTAGGAATTGTTTATATTTCTTTGAGATTTAGGAACTGGGAGAAAGTATATAACATATTTTGCTTATAATTGAGTTTTTATATTCAAGCATTGACTGTCACTCAAAAAAATTTTTCTCATTATTACAAGACGCATGTGCAATTTGGCTGTCTTGTAAGCCGTTAGCTTATCTTTGGTGCATTTTGCATAGGATCTGTTCCCTTTTGGCAACACTCCAGAATCTTACTTACGACATTTTACCTGTCGGTGCTGCCATATACGAGCTCATGCGCAAGAACGACCGCTATATTTTACCAGTTTGTATTCTCTTGCACCGGGTGCATGTCCGTAAAATTCTTTGTTGCTCATTCCTTTCATTACCGCAGGTACGGCCGCATTTTGCTGTTAAGCAGGCACAACTGCCATTCTGTATTACCAGTGTTTCATGCACTGTTTTGCAACATTTTGCTGCTGTTGCACTTGACTGTATTATGAGTCACATTCATAGTGAGGTTTTGGGGTCACCGTTACATTTAAGTTTGAACTGTGGTGTAAAAAGATTTTTTCTCTACTTTGGTATGTGTGGTTATTTCGATTTTTTTTTTACTATTGTAATTTTTGTTTTTTGTGGTTGATTTGTTTTGGCACTTCAATATTGACTGTTCAGGAAACCACCATGGCCACTGGGCAATCACAGGAAACTACCATGGCTACCAGGCATTCACAGGAAACCTCCATGGCTGCCGGGCAGTCACAGAAAACCACCATGGAATCCAGGCAGTTACAAGAAAGCATCGAAACATTCAATGGGGACAGCTACTATAACATGATGTTTCTTCTGGGTGAGCGATACGGCAGATCTGGAGAGAAGCTCCTTGAGTGGCCTCTTGGAAAGTTGGCTACATGCCGAGCTGAGCTAGAGAGGATAGCACTTGAGCAGGAGCAGGCAAAAGCAAAACGAGAAAGTGAGGAAGACCAACGAGAACATGAGCTTGTGCTAGCTTGCATTAAAGCTGGAATCCCTGAAAGTGGAGCTTAACTCATAAATGGGGACAATCCTCGTGAGAGGCCCCCCCAATATGGACATACGAGGATGACAGCAAGCAACCGCTCGATACATACGTCTGCTCTTTCGAAAGTCTTGCCACCACTAACGATGGCACTGATGCTGAGAAGACTCGTTGGCTACTCGCCTCCACGCCACCGCATCTGCTCGCCCTGGTCAGTGAATTCTACTGCGGGCATCTGAGGGACTACGAAAAAGTTAAGCGAACACTCCTTGCCTCACAGAACTTTTCGTCAGTTGAGTGTCGTACTAGGTTTGTCTCAACTATTCCATTGAAGGAGGAGAACTGTAGTATCTTTGACAAACACAAGGCTCGCCTCCATAATGATTGGTTGTGAGTTGCAAAGTGTCCTCATGAGAAGTGGCATTTGTTCTTGATGTTTGATTCAATTGTGAATGACCTCCCTACGGATGTTGTTGCATATGTAAGGACTCAGCTTAAGGATGAGATCAACTTCAAGAAAAGTTTAGCAGCTGTGGATGAGTACCTGCAGCACAACCAGCCTGGAGTACATCTCTGTGACCTTATGAGGGCAAGAATGGCATATCTCAAGGCTCGTCCTCAGACTGTCATCTCCCCCGCAGCAGGCCATGATTCTAACCGGAAAGGAGATCGCAGGAATGGGAAGCACAAGGGCCCTTCTCAGAACTACAATCGTCTAGCTCATCCTACTCACACTGCTAACCCTTATTATGGCCATGCACCCACACTCAAGAAGGATGACCAGGTAAGACCTAAGCCTCAGCAGTTCAGAGGCAAGGGCAATTACCCTGCTCCACCTTCACAGGGTTTCCAGACGAACCCTAAGAGCCACCACCCTCCCTCTCACAGCAGTGGCCTGCATAACTGTCTGGCCACTCACTCAGCCAATGCCATAGAAACAAAACCAGAAAGGGCCACCAAGGATGACGTCGAGGTACCACCGTACAAACTTGCCAATGTGCAATTCACCAAACATGATGATCCCGAGATAACCCCAAAATGCCTAGGAACCATAAATGGTGTGGAAGTTCAGATATCCCTCGACACAGAGGCCAGTGGCATATTTGTTGAAGAGAAGGGATAAAGACTTCACTGGCAAAGTCGTTTGTGTGTGCATTGTTGAAGGAACACCTCAGATACGACGCTGCTGTGTCATTGACCTGGATTGCAAATACTACAAGGGAAAAGCCCAGCTGTGGCATTGATTGAGCTTATGTATCCTGTTTTGCTGGGTCGTGTACTAAACCTAGCTCCTATCTTCCAGGTCGACCTCTACCATGAGAACATTTTTCAATGGAACATCCCTTGGGCGAAGTCACAACAGGCCATTTCAGCAGCATGACTGCCCCAGCATCAAACGCTGGATGCAGCAGGCCAATGAGGGAAGAACTTTCACAGTGAGAGGAGGTCAGATCACTTACGCCCTTGAAGATGGAGTCCTTCATAGGCATGTGACTAAAGATGGCCACGTCTTCAAACAGTTGGTGGTGCCCGTTTTGTTGCGCTGCCAGGCAATATATGTGGCCCACCATTTACCTCTGAGAGGACACAGAGGCAAAGCAAATCTCGGCTCGTCCTACAGAAGGCTTTTGAATAGCCAAACATGCAAGCCAAGGTAGACAGATATTTGGGCTCCTGCCCCGTCTGTCAATCCATCTCTACGGCACCGGTACCGAAAGTCCCCATGGGCATAACTAAGCTCTCAATGGAGTCATTTTCCAAGGTTGCTATTGACATATTAGGTCCTATTAACGCAGCTTCATCCACAGGGAAACAGTTCCTCTTGGTATATGCCGACCTGGCAACAAGGTACTCAGATGCAGTGCCTTTATCTTCTATCATGACCAAAGCAGTCGCTCAGGCTCTATTTGAAATCTGCTCCAGGGTCGGCTTCCCTGAGCAAGTCACTTCTGACAATGGAAGTCAGTTTACAAGTAGACACTTTGAGGCTTTCTGTAACCTCTTAGATATGAAGCACATTCGTATGAGTGTCTATCATGGCAAATCAAATGGAGCATGTGGACGCTATAACGGGACATTGAAGAGATGCTTGTACAAGCTAGTGATAGATATACCTAGACAGTGGGACAAATACGTCCCCGCTGCACTTTTCTCCTTCAGAGACACGCCCCATGACACTACTGGATACTCACCTATTCGCGGATTTATGGTCATAAGGTCAGAGGCCCAGTGAAATTTTTTAGCAGAATGTTGGGACTTGCCTACCATCAAGGATGATGATAGGACATCCATGAGTATATTTTGAAGTTTTTGTCCCATCTCAAAAAGGCCAGGAAAATTGCACAATTAACTATTGTCACCAGCAGACTGCCAAGCTCCTCTTGGACAAGTGTGCCCGGCGTCGTGCCCTGACACCCGGAGATCGAGTTCTGTAACTTCTTCCAACAGATACTCGCAAGCTAATGCTACACTGTAAAGGACCGTACACTGTGGTACACCATGTGACTCTCAAGAATTACAAGTTGAATGTTGCTGGCAATAACACGAAATACCACATTAACCAGCTGAAGCTGTATCGTGAGGACCCCTGAGGCCTACAGGGATCCTGCGCTGGTACTCTCAGCAACACCTATAGGTGCCCTCAGCATCAACATTACTTCTGAGGCTGCAGCAATACAGGTGCTCCATTATAGCCATTCCTTACCTCCTATGTTGGAGTACTCCTCTCTGGCAGTGGAGACAGACTTACGGGAGTGGAGTTTTTCAAAAGAAGCCCCTCTGGCTGCAGTCACCGCCCTCGCAATTGAAGACGTAACCTTAACTTTTGATGATGGTAAGGATTCTGCCATTCCACACCCTGAAAGGAAAGTGTGAGTATTTGCATTATTAACTCCAGACTGCAACCAAGTCAACGGGAACAGCTGAACAAGTTATTACAGGACTACGAGCATGTCTTCAACGACCTCCCAGGCACTACCGCTATCCTTCAGCATCATGTCACATTGACTGACCCAAAGCCATTTCAGCATTCCTATGGCCTTCCCCACCAGTTGTCTGTACAGCTGAAGGAAGATCTTGACACTTAGGTCTGTCTCACTTAACTCCCATACCATCTTTGATGGTGAGCTCATTGCCAACACCGAGTATATTTTCTCTTTACCCTCCCGAGCCCGCTACCTGTCCAAATTGTATCTGGCCAGTGGATTTTGGCAAATCCCACTGAGCGAGACTATCAAGCCTCTAACAGCCTTTTACACAAGATACAGTCTGTACCAGTTTAGGGTTTTGCCTTTTGGTATGGTGAATGCCCCTGAGTGCTTCAGCCAACTTATGAGGACAGTGTTGCAGGACCTCGATAATGTTTCATGCTTTATAGACGACATCCTAGTGCATTCTCAGGATTGGTCATTGCACCCCGTGACCTTTTGCAGAGTTCTCCCTCGTCTGAAACAGCAGGGACTTCATTTAAAGCCTTCCAAATGCAAGATTGGTTTCACAAAATTACAGCATCTCAGCCACTTGGTCAGAGAAGGAGCTATGTCCCCTTTACAGGACAAGGTGCAAGCTATCAAGGATATGGAAAAACCTGCTACTGTCACGCAACTGAGATCATTCCTAGGTAGTGTCGGTTACTACCAACGGTTCATTCCACACTTTAATACTATCGCTGCCACTTTGCAGCAAATGACCTCCTCAAAGTGAGGTAAAACCTTCCCTGTCCAATGGACAGACGAGGCGGAGAGAGCATTTTTAAAGCTCCGAGAAGCATTGGCAGGTGACACAGTATTACAAATGATATACCCCGATTTTCCCTTTATCTTGCAGACCGATACCTCAGACAAAGACCTGGGCGCCGTGCTCTTGCAAGCCCACTCGGACAATTCAGCAGCAATAGTTCCAGTGCGATGTGCAAGCCGCAGGCTTCACCCTGCATAGCGGAGTTTCTCCAATGTGGAGAAGGAAGCTCTGGCCGCATATTGGGCCATAAAAGAAATTTGAAATCCATCTGTGTGGACGACATTTTACACTGAGAAACGACCACCATCCTCTCCTATATTTACAGACTGCAGACAAGCTGAATCCTTACCTGAAAAGGTGGGCACTGTACCTGAATCTTTTCAAATTCACTGCCCAATATGTTGATGGAAAGGACAATGACCTCAAATGAGGAAAGTGATGCTGCTAGTCTCAGTTTGACTAGTATGTAAAGATTACTTCTCTGATGTGTTGTTTATTTG
Organism: Halocaridina rubra; assembly: GCA_037179515.1. Lineage (NCBI taxonomy): Eukaryota > Metazoa > Arthropoda > Malacostraca > Decapoda > Atyidae > Halocaridina > Halocaridina rubra. Next base: position 58,172 of record JAXCGZ010022903.1, read on the forward strand.
TATGTTTATTTTTTATGTCTTTAATACTGTACTTGTTTATTTTAGCTTACATACATATTTCAATATGCATGTGTAAAATGCATTTTACCGTACTTAGTTATCTTTAATATAGTGTGTTTATGCACTCTTGTGGAATGCATCCACGTGTATTAACATTATTCCAAATGGAAGACGAAGAAGGAGATGAAGAATATTTCTTTGATTGTAGATTTATATTTCCCTTTGTTGGACTCTGAAAGCCAGAACATGGTGGAAACTTTTAATTTAGTGTTGAATAGCTGAAGCTATTTTAAATCCAGATGCCACTGTTAATGACGACTTGGTTCAAATTTTCCTTTTATGCATATTGCATTTTTTTTTATATAATTTTATTGCCTTATTGCATGTGAAGAATTCTTAAAATTAAATATTTATATTCTCTGATATTTAATAATGTTTTTAATATTCTTGAAATTTAACGTTGATCACATTCCTTTTATGTTTTGCATGTCATTTAATGTTTATTTTAATAAGATTTGCTCATTTTACTGAAAGCATGGTATGTTCCAGTGGTGGATCCCATTTTTTTGTTTGTTAATATGTTCTTTTCCCTTAAAAGAATCTCTCAGCCCGCATAATAACACTGAAGTCACCATAACTTCCTCTGTTCACTTTTCACCTTCAGTAGTAGAATTTTATTAATATTTATATTCTTTAGAAAGAGCCTTTGTGACAGAGTGTTTCGCTCCAAGTCTCCAAAGGTCTTTATAGATGCCTTACTAGTGATTTTATTGTCTTTTAGCTGTCTTTTTTTTCTTACTAAAAAATAGTCCCACTCCTTGCATTTTGCAAATTATAATTATTTCCAACTTATATTTCAGTATATCACTAATTTTAAATATATCTTCTTTAATATTCTTGTACGTGTAGAAAGTATGGTCCCAACATAAAAATCTTCCTCCTATCTCTCTGTTTTTTTTTTTGCTTTTTCTTTTTTCTCATGAACAAAATCATAATCCTAGCAAGTCTGTTAGATACGTTGTTTACGCATTTTTCTTATTATAAACTTACTTTGCTGATAAATATTGATATATTATAAAACTTGCTCTTGCTAATAATTTTGTAATAAATTTTACCCTGCTGATATGTCATTAGCCTGTCTAGATACATATTCAGTAGCTTCTTTATTTTTTGAATAGTCAAAATTCCTTCTTCTGTAATGCAAAGAACGTTCTGGAGATTGTTCGCCAGTAACCTATTTTGCTCATAATAATTTTCGTTTTTTTTATTTGCTTCCACTTGTTGCACCTAAAATACTGTCTCTCCCTTGCATCTCTGCCATAGTTGCCTGCCAAGGACCATCACTAGAGTAGCCCTCGAATTTTATATGAACGAGTTACTGCTCCAAATATATATCCTACATATGAGGTCACAAGGAGGGACATTGAATCGTCCTCAATTGGTGGCCAAACATCCCAGAGGCAAGATCTCGCCCCAGCAATCAAGCTTACTTCAAGCCTTATGTATGTGGTGTCTGCACAGGAATTCATCTGGCACAAGCAAGGTGAGAGATAGTGTATGGTAAAGTTTGTTGGTCAAGCAAATTGGGAATTCAAGGAATTGGTTAAATTGTTACTGGTCAGATCCTACGAAAATTTTCTCAGATTTCATTCTCATACAAAACGAACTTTTGCATATTACCTAACTGGAATCTCATTTGCCAAACTTAATTCCTTGGCCTGCAAATTACCACCGATATACATTGAAAAGAGATTTCTTTCATTGAATGCGCCAAATTAAAATCGCATCCTCAGCTTATTACCACATAAAAATCTATCCCCTTTTCCTAACAAATTCTAATTTTATTTCACCCCTTTTTATCATTGTAAATAAAGCGTTTTATGTCAAAACTCGTAAATAAAGTGATTTACTATATATGTTGCATATAATTAATAACAAAAGTGTTTAATGCTATAAACTGCAAATAATTAATAAGCAAATTTACCCTGTTGGCATTGCAAATGATTCTTGTTAACTACAATATAATGAATACATACTGTATTTATCTTGCTGATTCTTCATATATTGGGAATAAAGTGTTTCGAGTTATAAGTTGCAAATACTTCAAAAGGTGGTTTTGCCCTTTTTACACTGTAAATATTTCTTTCTAACCAAAATTTAATGAATACGTATTTTTCTCGTAGATTCTTAATTTATTGTAAATAAAGAGTTTTATCATATAAATTGCAAATAATAAATAAGTAATTTTGCCCTATTGTCATTGCAAACCTTTGTGGTTACCCACAATTTAAGGAATACATACTGTATTCGTTTCGCTTATTCTTCGTTTATTGTGACTAAATTGCTTTACACTAATGCCGGCAAATAATTAATAGTTTTGTAAGCTCTAACGGTAGCGTAATTATTTCTGGTTAGCTGTGACTAACCAATATATTTTCATTCAGTAGAATAATTTTGGAAACTCATTATTTGTGAGCTCGTGCCTTCAGTTTCCCTATTATTATCGGTGTGTCATTTCTGTTTCTGCAATTGAAGTGTCCCCTGTTCTACTCTGCCTATGTTACAGAGGTGATTGTCGAGTTTAGGACAAAGTCTTGGCAATCATCTGTGGTGCCGGGAATCAAAATCGTGATCACCATCTCCAGGATTTGAGGCAGCATTCTATAAATTTAAATTTTAAATTTGTTCTAGCTTTCCAAAAATTAATTCCATATTTTTTAATGTGTCATTGCATTTTAAAAATTAAAAGAAAGGTGAATTCTGAGTTTCATTTAATGAGTAGTGGAAGTATGGGTAAATTTAAAAACGATTAATAAATGTCCAGTCTGTTTGTGAGCTCCTACCCGAGTTAAGTACTTTGAGTCCCCTTTGTAATACAAACTTAACAACCTCCCCACAATAACTCAGAAGGAAAAGTTATTGAATTTTAGTGAAGTCAATGTACCTCTAAGGAGCTATGAAGGAACAGAGAAGGCTTGTTGATCTAATGCAGAAAAATACGATGTAGTCTTGAATGTTTAAAATGGATTCTTAATCAAGAGCATCTAATAGTAGTAAGCCTCTGGATAATCAGGGTAGTAAATTAAATAGGTCTAAAAGTAGCCTTGTGGAAAACCAGGACCCAATGCAGCTGATTGTTATTTTAAAGTGCAGAGGTGGTGTGAAGTTTGTAAGACTCACTCTCATGATACAAAGTGGTGTAGAAAAGGAAATGATAAAGTGAAGTCAGTTGGTTTTTCTAAGAATAATACTTTAGATGATTCTAATCATTGCTTTGCATTAAAAGTTAGTTGTTATGTATAACTTTTGAGCTGATTAATTCGTGCGCTTTGCATTGCGCTATTGTTTTGTTGTTTTCACTGAGTAGAACACGCCATGTCGGACATCTAAGTTTGAGTAATAAAACCTCCACTTTTTCTCAGGATTATTATTGAATTATCATCAACCATCTAATCATAGTATGGAACAAATGGCGACGAGGTACAAAGGACCAATGCAGTAGCAAAAGGAACTTCTAGTTTGCAGTATTTAAGTGAAGTTTTTGCAGTTTTGAGGTAGCCGGTAAATTGGGTAAGCTTCTGACTTCCGAGATTTTCGTTCCCGTTGCCACCCTCCATAGGCTGTTTTGATCAAGTTTTGCAGTTAGCATTGGAGCCTTCATAGATGCCGTATTATAACTGTTTAAGCCTAATGCTGACGATTTTTTTCAAGATTGGAAAGCTATAGTGATTATTTTCCAAGGTGTACCCTAGATTGATGATAGCCTATGGTAGACCAATTGTGTTTATCGGTAACCTTGTTTCCAGTGTTTTGTGGACGGTAGCCTTGATTGATCATAGCCTACCGTAAGCATATGGTGCTTAACCCCAGTGCTTTGAGGAGTGGAGTAAAACAAATTGCATATAGGCCTAGCCTAGTTCTATGATGTTTAGCTTATGTTATCAGTGCTATAATATTTAGCCTATTCTGTCTGTGCCATGATTGCATGTTGTGTATTTTGAGATTATTACCAGTTCACCCAGTGACTTAGCCTATAATCATGCCTCAAGAAAATGAAAATAGGGCTAACCGCAGAGTGAACATTGATCATTTTAATCCTTCAAAGATTTCTTTTGAATTGTGGTTAAGTTTGTTGGAAGCAAATTTTTTAAATTTGGAAATAACTGAGGCAAATAGTAAAAAAAATTTACTTCTGGTTTCTATTGGTACTGAAGTTTATGCTATTTTAGGAAACATTTGTGCCCCAGATTTACCACATACTAAGTTGTATGAGGATTTATGCAAATTACTTTAGGCACATTATGATGTAAAGCCTAGTTATCATAGAAGTTTATTGGCTTTTCAACAAAGGAGGAAAAAAGGAGGTGAGACATTAAAAGATTTGTATGCAGACCTGAAGTGTCTAGCCAAAGACTGTGATTTTGGTAGCAACTTTGATTCTCGTGTGCGGGATCAGTTGTTTATGGCTCTTGAAAATGAGGTTTATTTTTCAAATCTGGTTGCTGAAAATTTAAATTTGAAGGTTATGTCTTCTATCCAAATAGTTGAGAGAGTTTTGAATTTTGAACAAGCTTATGTTTCTGAAAAGGCTGGTGTTGTTCAAAAGGTTAAAACCCCAACCAATGGTCCCATGAGTAAGTCAGTTTCTTGTAAACACTGTGGTTACCCTCATGATAGTGCAAAATGTCGCTTTAAGAATTTAACATGTAATTTATGTGGTAAGAAAGGACATTTAAAACAAGTTTGTTGGAAGGCTTCAAAAGATGTCAAAGGTAATGTGAAGCCAAAGCCAGTAAAAGAAAGTTTTAATAAGGCTTCTGAGAAAAAACATAAGGTTAAAGTTAAAGCAGTAGACAATGTAGCAGTTTCCAGTGATACTGATGAAGAAAGACTGTTGTCAGTAAAAAATGTCAATGCTATTGGTAAAGATGAAGTGAATATTTTGGTTAATGGTAAGTTTGTACCTTTTGAGGTGGATACAGGTGCTGCTGTGAGTACCTTGACTAAAGATTGGGTTCATAATTTGGGATTGTCCATTGTAGATTGTAATAAAATGTTAAATGCTTATGATGATCTCAAAATAAATGTTTTGGGTAAAGTTGGAGTGGATGTTTACTATAATTCTCTGCAAGTGAAACAGACATTTTATGTTGTAGGGAATCATAATTCTAACTTATGTGGCAAAGATTTGATGCCAAAAATAGGTATTTATTTGTCTGGTATTAATGATTCTTCTAAAATTTCTAAAGTCAATGGTTCTGTGGTAGAATTGTTGAATGATTATGAAGTTAATCCTAATAAACCCATTTCAGATATTACAGCTCACATTCATGTTAAGAGTGATGTAGTTCCAAAATTCAGAAAACGCAGATCAGTTCCAATTCACTATAAACCTTTAGTTGAAGAGGCTTTAAATAAACTGATTGTAGATGATATAGTTGAGCCTGTTAACCATAGTGAGTGGGCTGCCCCCATTGTTACTGTGTTGAAATCGGATAAGGAGTCTGTACGTATCTGTGGAGATTTTAAAGAATTGAATAAATGTATATCATGTGACCAATATCCATTACCTAAAACAGATGAGTTGTTAGCATCTATTGGTAAGGGAACGATTTTTTCTACTATTGATTTAAAAAATGCATATTTACAGATTTCTGTGAGTGAAGAAAGCCAAAAGTATTTAGTAGTAAATACACATAAAGGTTTGTTTAAGTACAAAAGATTGCCTTTTGGTCTTTCTTCTTCACCAGCTATATTTCAGAGATTTATGGCTAACCTGTTGAAAGATGTAGAGGGAGTTGATGCTTATTTGGATGACATTATTGTAAGTGGTGAATCTGAAGAGCAGCATGATCTTAGGTTTATTGAAGTGTTAAAAATTTTGCAAGAGCATAATGTTCAGATTAACAAGAAAAAATGTGCTGTTAAGGTTTCTTCTTTAGAATATCTTGGATTTTGTATCTCAGGTGAAGGAATCAAACCTTCCCCTAAGAAGGTCAAAGCTATTCTAGATTCTCCACCCCCTACTTCTGTTGCAGAGTTGCAATCTTTTATTGGAATGTTGACATATTATTGTAAATTCATTAAGAATTTTTCTTCCAAGCTGGCCCCCTTGTATGAATTGCTAAAAAAGAATAAAGTTTTTAAATGGTCTGAACTTGAAAACAAAGCTTTTGAAATTGTAAAATCGGATTTATCAAAAGGTCCCCTTTTGGCTAATTATGATGGTAATAGTCCACTAGTTGTTGAAGTGGATGCGTCTCCTATTGGTGTAGGATGTGTATTGTTGCAAAAAATTGATGGAAGAGAATTACCAGTTTACTTTGCTAGTAAAAAACTGACATCAGCTGAACAGAACTATGCTCAAATTGACCGAGAAGGGCTTGCCTTAGTTTTTGGGTTGAATGCTTTAGATATTTTTTACTTGGAAGACAATTTGAAGCAAGGACCGACCATAAACCACTTTTAGGTTTATTTGGCAAAGGGCGTCATATTCCTACTAATGCCAATGCTCATATTCAGCGTTGGGCACTGTTTCTCTCTCAATATGATTTTGAGCTTACTTACAAAGTGGGTAAAGAAAATGTTGTGGCTGATGCCCTTAGCAGGTTGCCTATTGATGATGATCATAAATCCATGACTCCAAATGAATACATTAAGTTAGTTGAAGCTTTAGATTTTGAAGATATTTCTTTTTCAAAAATCAGAAATTGTACTCAGAAAGATGAGGTTTTGGGTCAACTCATGCATAATATAAGATTTGGTTGGTCTACAAATGATTTGAGATTACATGAATATGGTTCTGTTAAATCTGATCTTAGTTTATATGACAATGTAATTTTGTACAGAAACAGAATTGTAATACCTACCAGCTTAAGATGTAAAATACTTGAGCACTTACATAGTGGTCATAATGGGATAAATGTGATGAAAGCAGAAGCTAGGAATTGGGTTTGGTGGCCTAAAATTGACCAAGATATTTCTGAAATTACAAAGAATTGTCCAGTTTGTTTTAAAAATTTTCAACCAAACCAAGCTCCTGTGTTGTCATGGTCTACCCCTGATAAGGCATGGTCAAGACTTCACATTGACTATGCTGGACCCATAAATAACAAATATTTTCTTGTAATTGTAGATGCATATTCTAAGTTTCTAGATGTTCAAGTTACTAGTTCAATGACTTCAAGTGTTACCATTGAATTGCTTAGAAAAACATTTTCTAATTTTGGTATTCCAGACATTGTTGTCTCGGATAATGCTCCATATTTTGTGTCCGAGGAGATTAAAGCTTTTTATAAGAAAAATGGTATTCAACATTTAACTCCTGCCCCATACAATCCATCATCTAATGGGTTGGCGGAAAGAGCAGTTCGAACTTTAAAAGAGGGCTTAAGTAAATTCAACAGTGGATCATTGAATACTAGAATCTGTAGATTTTTGTACAATTATAGAAAGAGTATGCATAGTGGTATAGGTAAATCACCAGCAGAGTTACTATTTGGAAGATGTTTTAAAACAACTTTAGTATCTGTAAAATGTTCCCCTAACAAAGACAGAGACCTGGAAAAATTGTCAGAGAAAGTTTTCTCTGAAGGAACAAATATGTACAATGTTGGTGATGCAGTTTTTGCTAAAAATTTTGGGAAGGGAGAGTCTTGGATTGAAGGTAAAATTATTGAAGTGCTTGGTGTCAGAAATTATTTGGTGCAAGTTCATGATTTTGGTAATATATCATGGAAGAGGCATCATGATCAGCTTATGCCTAGATTTACTGGTACTTGTATTAAGACACCTAGAGAGTCTCCAATGCCTTTAGGTTCTTCGAATGTAAGTAATTATTCCTATGCCTCTAGTTCCACTAATGATGTTGAAGTATCTTCACAAAAGTGTGATGTTTCAGTTCAACCTGATAGTAATTGTATTGAGTCTGAAGACACAGTCTCAGAAACTGAAAGGTGTGGTGTGAATGATACACAGATTGTATCACCATCTCCAGTATTACGGAGATCAAAGAGAATTATTAAGCCACCAGAAAAATTAAATTTGTAATGTCTTTTGTTGCCATAATATATTGATATTTCTGTATAATGATTGTTGTATGTTGATATTTTTCTGATCCAGTTTGGATAAGTTTTGTATGTCTTTTCTTGGAGGGAGGAATGTTATGTATAACTTTTGAGCTGATTAATTCGTGCGCTTTGCATTGCGCTATTGTTTTGTTTTTTTCACTGGAGTAGAACACGCCATGTCGGACATCTAAGTTTGAGTAATAAAACCTCCACTTTTTCTCATGATTATTATTGAATTATCATCAACCATCTAATCATAGTATGGAACATTAGTGTAAAAAAATATAATGTTGACACTATTCATAAAGTCAGTGGTATGTTAGTCGATTGTGGTGCAACCACTCACCTTGTAAATGATATATCAAGATGTATTTCTATTGATGAAAAGTTTGACCCTAAGAATCATGTTATTGACTTAGCCGATGGCAGTAAAATAAATAATAAATGCTTTATATAGGGGAAATGCATGTGTCTCTATGGTTGATGCTAAAGGAAATAAAAGAGATGGTGTTCTTAAGAATGCGCTGTATATCCCACCTTCTAAGCAAAAAATCTTTTCTGTTCAAGCTGCTACTGAGAAAGGTGCTTCAGTTGAATTTAGTAAGAATTGTGCCAAATTAATTAATGAAGATGGTACTGAATGTGATATTGAGAAACATGATAATTTGTAAGCCTAACCATAATAAGTTTTAAGTGGGGGCATTAGAGAGTAAAACTTAGTATGGCCTACTATATATATATATATATATATATATATATATATATATATATATATATATATATATATATATATATATATATATATATATATATATATATACAGTTTTCCCCCCCTTATCGCGGTAGTTCGGTTCCGGGGCCCGGCGCGAACCAGGAAAACCGCGAAGTAGGATCAGCAAAAAGAAAATTTTTTTTTTATCTTTTTTTAAGATAATTTGACACCAGGACAGGCCAAAAATTATAAAATAAAACGGCCTTTATCAGGCTGTAGAGAGAAACAGAGATGGAGAATGTAATGACCTGTCAGATGTGAAGGGATTATAAAAGATGTGTAATGAATATCCAGCTCTCTGCTGGGTTTACTATACCTCTGCATTACTTTCATGATGTCTATTCTAAATATTCTCCTTAGATCTTAATATTATTATTATTATTATTATTATTATTATTATTATTATTATTATTATTATTATTATTGGCAACAATAATTTTCCTTTGATGATGATTGGGGAGATTATTATTATTATTATTATTTATTATTATTATTATTATTATTATTATTATTATTATTATTATTATTATCATCATCATCATCATCATTATTACCACGAATTCGTAATTAAACCATTATTTTTACTATAAATAATGAAAAAGAGTTACTTAAAGATCCCCCCCTCTCTCTCTCTCTCTCTCTCTCTCTCTCTCTCTCTCTCTCTCTCTCTCTCTCCTCTCTCTCTCTCTCTCTCTCTCTCTCTCTCTCTCCAACATTCTATTCTACCCAACCCCCCACACTCTCTTTGTCCCAGTCAACTAGGGAGGGGCACTTTACACAGTTATTAAAAGTAAATAAACCAACAGATGCATAAACAATGATGAGCCCTTAATAATAATAATAATAATAATAATAATGATGATGATGATAATAATCTCCACAATCATCATCAAAGGAAAATTATTGTTGCCAATGATAATAATAATAATAATAATAATAATAATAATAATAATAATAATAATAATAATAATAATAATAATAATAATAATAATAGATCTAAGCAGAATTATTGGAATAGACATCATGAAAGTAATGCAGAGGTATATTAAAACCCAGCAGAGAGCTGGATATTCATTAGACATCTTTTATAATCCCTTCACATCTGACAGGTCATTACACTCTCCATCTCTGTTTCTCTTTACAACCTGATAAAGTCTGTTTTATTTTATCATTTTTTGGTTCATCCTGGTGTCACAATAATCTTTATTTTATTTTATTTTATTTATTTATTTTTTTTTTTTTTTAACCGCAATACGGTGAGAACGCGAACCAAGAAACGCGAATACAGTGTTGCCTCACTTATCGCGGTAGTTCAGTTCCGGGACCCGGCGCGAACCAGGAAATCCGCGAAGTAGGATCCGCCTATATGTACATATATATTTTAATATATTTTTACGTTTACACTGTATAAACTCTCCCTGCACTGTTAAAAAACACCCTTTACATTATATATAACAGCAAGCAACGTAAATTTTTATGAAAGTGATAGAAAAAATTACGGTGAATGAAGTGATAATGACGTGACATACATACTCATTTACAATTATTTTTTCGTTTACGTACTGTATAAACTCTCCCTGCACTGTTAAAAAAGCACACTTTGCATTATAAATAACAGCAAGCAACGAAAATTTTTATGAAAGTGATAGATAAAATTACGGTGAATGAGGTGATAATGACGTGACATACATACTCATTTACAATTACTTTTTCGTTTACATACTGTATAAACCCTCCCTGCACTGTTAAAAAAATCACCCTTTACATTATAAATAACAGCAAGCAACATAAATTTTTATGAAAGTGATAGATAAAATTACGGTGAATGAGGTGATAATGATGTGACATACATACTCATTTACAATTATTTTTTTGTTTACGTACTGTATAAACCCGCCTGCACTGATAAAAAAAGACCCTTTACATTATAAATAACAGCAAGCAACGTAAATTTTTATGAAAGTGATAGATAAAATTACGGTGAATGAGGTGATAATGACATGACATACATACTCATTTACAATTATTTTTTCGTTTATGTACTGTATAAACCCTCCCTGCACTGTTAAAAAAAACACCCTTTACATGATAAATAACAGCAAGCAACGTAAATTTTTATGAAAGTGATAGATAAAATTACGGTGAATGAGGTGATAATGACGTGACATACATACTCATTTACAATTATTTTTTCGTTTATGTACTGTATAAACCCTCCCTGCACTGCTAAAAAAAGACCCTTTACATTATAAATAATAGCAAGCAACGCAAATTTTTATGAAAGTGATAGATAAAATTACGATGAAAGAGGTGATGATGACGTGACACACATACTCATTTACAATTATTTTTTCGTTTACAAACTGTATAAACCCTCCCTGCACTGTTAAAAAAACATCCTTTACATTATAAATAACAACACGCAACGTAAATTTCAATAAAAAAATGAAAATACTGAAAAAAAAAATTTCAATATTTTAATATTTTTGCGTATACCCATAAAATAAAAAAATAATTTATAAAAAAAAAACTGCGATAGAGTGAGAATGCTAACCAAGAAGCATGAATAACCGAGGTAACACTGTAACCGGGGGAACACTGTATATGTATTCTTAGAATAACGCAAAGATACATTCTCAGAAGTGCCGCATATTTTAATTTTCGAGTAATTTACCAAGTCAGTTTCCCGAAGAAACAATGATTACAGGCATAGATATGTTCCACAACCGTCCATAGGCACACTATACCAAATATATAAGATAAGTAAAACATATTTTATAAGTACATAACGAAGCAAAAAGACCTGCGCTTATTTATATTAACATGCAAATAGTGTACAGTATAAAAGATATACTGTACAAATTTACTATACAGTAAACAAATTAATGCACTCTATTATGCACTGGGCAACAGCAAACACTGGGACATCCATGGTGGCGGTGAGCACGAGGATGCAAATGTTTTGCCGCCTCCGTATGATCTGACGCACCCTCGCACACTATTTCCCAAACGATATTATATTGCAAGTTTGTTTACTGTTTGTTCTTAATGCTTTTTTTCAATTCTCTTCATAATATTCGATCGCATTAAGCGGTAGAAGAGGAGGAGGATGTGGGAGAACGAACCTCTATCTGCAAATATATTGGCACTTCCGTATCACCTGATGCTTATCACTATTCAGGCACAATATCTTACTCAAAAAATATTTATTTACTCATGCTATTTGGGGTCTATCTAATTTTCAAGATTATGGTATTATTAATATTCCTTGGTTCTAAGCATTATTCTATCTTCTTTACATATTGACCATGCTGCACGAAATCTTAATGTAAACAAAGTCAGCTGAGACAAAGAAAAAGTATATCTTAATGTACATGGGAGACTTAAATGAAATACATATATTCTCTACATGCTATTTACCTGACGATATTATATCGAAAGTTTGTTTGCAGTTTGTTCTTAATGCTTTTTTTCACTTCTCTTCATAATACTTGATCACATTAAGCGGTAGAAGAGGAGGAGGCTGTGGGAGAACGAACCTCTATATGCAAACGTTTTGGTGCTTCCATATCAGCTGATACATCTTCACACACTATTTTCCTGACGATATTATATCGAAAGTTTGTGTAGCACATGTAAGTGCGACCGTTTGCATTTTCCAAAACGCTGATACCAGTATTGCAATATCTATGGTGCAGAGTTACATGTATAAATTTCTGTTTTTACTATTTTTAACTGTTTTATTATTCTTAGGCTGAATATACTTTTTTTTATCAATAAAAAAATAAAAAAATAAATTTTCAATAAAATAATGAAAATACTGAAAATTTTAATATTTTAATATTTCAATATTTTTGCATATACCAAAGAAAAAAAAAAAGGCTCGGCAAAAAATATCGTGATGCACTGAATTCGCGAAAGGTGAACCGTGATATAGCGAGGGTTGACTGTATAGTATTATTAATATTCTTTGGTTCTAAACATGATTCTATCTTCTTTACATATCGACCATGTTGCACGGAATCTTAACGTAAATTCTATTTTTATCTTTTATAATTGTGACACCAGGACGGGTGCAAAAAAAAAAAAATAAACTGCCTTCACCACACCCGGGCACAAAGAAAACAAAGATAAATACTGATGTAAAGTGTAGGGACTTGTCAGATGTGAAGGGATAACAAGACATGTGTATCGAATATAAATTCAGCTGAAACAAAAAGAAAACTCTACAATTCGCTACAAAGAAAATGTATATCATACTGTACATGGGAAACTTAAATGAAATATACATATTCTCTACATGCTATTTACCTGACGATATTATATCGAAAGTTTGTTTGCTGTTTGTTCTTAATGCTTTTTTTCACTTCTCTTCATAATACTTGATCACATTAAGTGGTAGAAGAGGAGGAGGATGTGGGAGAACGAACCTTTATCTGCAAACGTTTTGGTGTTTCCGTATCAGCTGATGCTTATCACTATTCAGGCACAGTATCTTGCTAAGAAAATATTTATTTACTCACCCTATTTGGGGTTCATCTAATTTTCAAGATTACAGTGCTCCCTCATTTATCGAGGGGGTTTTGTTCCGGGACCGGCCACAATAGGTGAAAATCCACTAAGTAGAAGCACAATATATACATAGGTATTTTACATTTATTTTTGCCTTTACTGTATGAACCCTCCCTGCACTGTTAACAAACCACCCTTTACTTTATTAATAACCACGTGCAAGCGTAAATTTATATGAACATGATAGGTAAACTTACCGTGACTGAAGTGATGATGACGTGTACATACTTCGTAGCCAAATACTCCACAGCCACTGACAGCTTTACGGCTGCTTTTTGAGAAAGAAGAACATGGTAATAGGGAATTGCAGTCGCTGTTTCTCCATTTGTGCGAAGATGGTCTTGTAAGGAGTCATGGCATTGTCGATAATATTGCAGAAGGTTACCGAATGAACCATATTATTGTCATGCTCCTGCGACTGTTGTTAGAGTGCTTTCACATGTTTATACATGGCTGCCGAACATTCAAGTGTAAGGCCAGGTTCTTCGACTTCTTCATGCATTTCCACTGGTTGTTCTTCTTCCACTTCTTTTCTCGCTGATTTTGTCATTTCCTCTAAGTCTTCATCAGTCAAAAGCTAGGAGTGGCAGTCGATCAGTTCATTCACGTTTCCATGAGTCATATCTTTAAAGCCTTCTCCTTCTAGATATGCAGCCAACTTCACAGCTTTCGCAACTGCCGAGTTATGGACTTTGTCAGGAGCAAATCCCTTGTAGTTGTAGATGACTTATAGCCACAATTCCTTCCAGCTGGCATTGATTGTGGCCGGCTTCATCTCTTTGATTGCATTCTGAATATTTTGAAGGCATGTAGCAATCGTGTACTTACGCCAGTACGTCTTCAATACGAATTCTTTGTCTGCATCCATGGAGTCAGCCAGGTTCGCCAAGGAATTTCGTGTGTAGAGGGCCTTGAATGCACAAATAACGCCTTGATCCATAGGCTGAATCAGTGATCTCGTATTCGGTGGCAGGAACTCTACTTGAACACCGTCATATTCGAGATCAGTTGCATGGCCACCAGCATTATCCATCAAAAGAAGGACTTTAAATTCAAGGCCCTTGGCAAGATAAACTTTGACCTGAGGGATAAAGCATAGGTGACACCAATCCGATGTGAGGCTTTTCGTGATTCGGGCCTTAGGGTTATGCATCCAAAACACTGACAGCAGATTCTTGTTCTTATTCTTCAAAGCCCTAAGGTTCTTCGACTTATAGATAAGCCTGGGCTTTAACATGAAGCCCACAGCATTCCTGCACATGACGAGGGTAAAGCGGTCTTTGTGCACTTTAAATCCCGGGGTTTTAGCTTCTTCCTTGAAGAGAAGAGTGCGAGACGGAATTATTTTCCAAAATAACCCAGTCTCATCCATGTTAAAGACATGCTCAGGAGCATATTCACCTTCCTCAATAATTTTCTTGAAGTCATTCTTTACATATTCTTCAGCTGCAGCTGTATCTGCAGAGGCCGCTTCACCATGCATCGAAACGCTCTTTAGACCAGTGTTTTTGAAATTTGGCGAACCATCCCTTGCTTGCAGTGAACGATTGTTTCCTCTGTGGAGAATCGCTGGAAAGTCCTGGTAGTGGGTAGTCGATTTCTTCTTGTCTCCTCCTCCTCACGGTCGCCACTATCGTCATCGGGTTCGTTTGCAGCGAATGTCTCGTACAGCTTCTTCGCCTCTATTTATATGATATTGGTGTCTAAGCTGATGTTCTTCTTCCTGCAATCAGCAATCCACAGGGCCAAAGCAGATTCTATCCACACTATTATCTTATTGCGGGGTGTTACAACCCTCTTTGCTGTTTTATTAAAGGAAATAGTTGCTGTTTTCCTGATATTTGCCTCGTCCTTTTTGATGTATTGAACAGTAGATTCATTGATGACAAAATGGCAGCCGACATCCAAGAACGTTCTTCCTTTCTTCAGCATATCTAGCAGTTTTACCTTTTCTGTTTTGGTCAACATCTTCCTTTGCCACTTAGGCTTACTACCAGAAGCTGTAGAAGATGAAGGACACTCAGGAGGCATTGCAGAGGTTGAAATATGAAGGTTTCAAAAAATCACAAGCACAACGTATTAAGAAGCACAACGCGAACGGCGCACATGTGAGTAGACTGAACGGGTGAAGCGAGACAATGGAAGATGCTGGGAGAATGAAGCTTCAATCAAAAAGCCAATCAGACCCCATGATACAGAACATACAGAAAAACAATTCTGTGATTCGTCGTCTCCCACCCATCAGCCAATAGCATCCCATGCTTATATCTCACTTAGGTGCGACCCTTTGCGTTTTTCAAGACGCCAATACAGTGTACGCTATTGTACAATATTTTACATGGTGCAATACTGTGAGTTACAGGTTTAAGTTTTACGTTTTTTACTATTCTTTACTGCTTTATTATTCTTAGGCTAGGAAATACTTTATTTTATAAATAAAATAATGAAAATACTGGAAATTTTAATATATACTAGCTCATGTAGGTGCGACCCTTTTTTGTTTTCCGAAACGCCGATACCGGTATTGCATTTTACATGGTGCAATACTATGAGTTACATGTTTAATTTAATGTTTTTTACTATTTTTTACTCTTTTATTATTCTTAGGCTAGGAAATATATTTTTTTTTTATCAATAAGATAATGAAAATACTGGAAATTTTAATGTGCTAGCTCATGTAAGTGCGACTGTTTGCGTTTTACAAAACCCTGTTCATAAAATTCATGGCAAGAGCCCGTAACCTTGGGCAGAAGAGGCCGAGTTTTACGAATCTGAATATGAAGGAGAGTGATGAAGTATGGTGACAATATAGCACAAAAAGGAAGTCAGACGAGCTCAGAAAAGTTACTGGCAATAAGACATGAATGACTATCCTCCACTTCACCAATTTCCAATACTCAAAGACAGCTTCAACATCTCTCAGGTTTCATTGTGTTAATGTGTTGGTTGTAGACCTCTGGCACGGCTTTAATTAGCTCGTAAGTCTACTAACCAACTAGTGTGAATGAGGAGCTAGTAGACAGCTGGAGTGGCATTAATTATCCAGAAAATCTAAGGCTAATGAATGGTAGAAAACTGGAGGAGGTAGGGAATCACTTTTCAAATATTGGGAATAGGGAAAGTGCTAAGGGTTACATTTGTTATGAAAAATAATATTCTAATTCTTTTAAGTCTAGAATATATCAGATTCAAAAGGCAAAATAATTTTAACTCAGCCTCTGTGAAAGCAAGCCCGGATAAATGGGGAGGGTTGGTGTCGGTATGTACGACAGGCACTGTAAAAATCATGCCAGTTTTTAAAAAAAATATGGAGATAGTTAGTTAGTTAGGTAGATAGATAGAAAGTTGATAGGTAGATAGACAATGCTTCAAAGGGTATTGGATTGGGGATGTTATTCTGAAAAGGTGGGGGAGAG
>JAXCGZ010022903.1:77500-95485 GCA_037179515.1 Halocaridina rubra
CAGCAGAAATTAAGCAAAAAAAACTTTATTCCTCAAAGAAGTGCCGAAAAGACATTTTTTGTGTGCATCCTAACCCAACCTAACCAAACCTAGGAGAATGCGTCTGGCCTACCTGGGGCTTAACCCTTGGACCCCCTTAGGGTTATTTTTTCCCTAACTGGGGGCTATGCCTCCCCTTAAGGGCACATATGGATCCTAAAAGCTTTGATTTCTCTAGAGCAATACCACATATGGTTTTCCTTAGTGAATAATAATTTAGAAAAATACACTGCAGACAGTTAAGATATTGAAAGAGCCCCATGCTCACGAAAAAAAATGTGATTGCTTGCCCGTCTTACTGTAATATTTACCATGGAATATAGCAGTTATGGAAAAAATAATCGTAACTTAAGCCGGTGCAAATACGAATTGTATCAACCATAATACAAAAATGAGTAGAAAGAGAATTGAAGAAAGACTGTTTGTGATTGTCTGAAAAGGACCAATGAAAATGAAGCTTACTAATAATTAGCCCATAATGCATACCCCCGAAAAACAATACAATAAAGAAACGCATCAAAAGCCAACTAGCCCAATGCATTAAAAGAAAAAAAAAAATTGCATAAGGAGCGAATATGTGTGAGTGTTCACGAGTTGTCGTTTGTAAACAAACCAAATTGGCTTATTTTTTTTTTTAATTTGTCCCTTCATTATTAAGAGGCGGCATCGGGTAAATATGGGGTTCATTATTATTGCCTTAGTGAGATCTATCACCCTATTTATATAAAAAAGCCATATTCCAGTAATCCCCTCTTCTAAAATAATAGCAGAAAAAATATTTAATCAAGAATTTTTTGTTTCTGTGCTACTTAATTTTTTTATTTATTTATTTTTTTTATTACAATATTGTTTTATTACTGATGATTTTGTTGTATATGCATTATGTATATAACGATAAGTTAAGATTCTCCAAGGTGAGGTGAGAATAGACTACTAGGTAGAATAGGTAAATTTAGTTTCTCGTTGTGGATTGAGCTACATAACTGCTGCTTGGAGTTCTCCATGGCACATTTTTAAGTACGGGCTTTGTTGTAAGCTCCCTTATATGCACCGTTTGTCTCTATTGCCTGATCTCAGTTAAGAGTTATTTTGAGCCTAGAGAAAGTGGAGTATTATCGTTTCTGCTGTTGCCATTATTATGAATTTAGTGTTGCCTTTGACATGCAATGTTATTCCCGGGAACTATAAATCTGTGGCTGATGGGTCACATTATATGCCACTGGACATGATTGTGAGAATGTTGGTGCTGTCATGAAAGTTCTTCTTTCCTCTGGGAGTTTTTTGATACGCAGACCTGGATATGAGGCTTTTCTTAAGTTTAAATAATTGGCAGATTTTTATTCAATATGTTGCTTCCCTTTCATCATAAGTGTCAAGACCTATAATTTATCAAAAGTTGAGTCCTGCACTTATCAGAAGAAGGTTGTGAGGTTAGGCTGTATTTACTTACTGCTAAGGATTCACTTATTAAGCTTTCATAGTTAACTAAAAAGTTTTTATTAGATGTTGTATGATAAGAATTACTTGTTCCTGATGAAAGGACATAGCACGAAAGAGATAAAGATAAATATGCCCTCCAGGCATATGGACAAGGAAATGTTCAGAAATATTTATGTAATTTATCTGAGCGAAAAGCTTGATTATGCAGCACCCTTTAGCAATCTACACTTGAAAATTCATGCAAATAAGCTGAAAAAAGTTCAAATACATTCTGTGAATCTGGTACCAGACATATGCAATCTCAGTTATAGGGAAAGCTGAGGGAACAAGACTTATCATCACTTAAAGCCAGAAGAATGAGGGGGAATATGGTGATGGTTTATAAATTCCTTCATGGTTTTGACAGAGTGGATAGGGATCGATATTTGATATGACTGGCTGTAGAACTAGAGGTCCTAGTTTAAAGCTTTTTAAGAAAACTACAGACGCTCTCCCGCTTACGAACGAGTTAGGTTCCAGAAGTATGTTCATAAGTAGAATTGTTTGTAAGTTGCGTTTGGCCAAAAAAAGTACTGTGCAATACATAAATACTGATAAATATGCTAAACACAACTACAACATAAAAGTTAAATTAAAAAAGAAAGTACAGAAATATTATTGAATTTTAATACTATAATAATAATGTTATAAATAAAGGTATACAGTACTTTACATGCATTAATACATGGGTTGTTGCACTTGACAGACGTAAACATTTGTGGTGATGGATGAGAGATGGTAAGGTGTTGCCGAGTTACCGTGTTATGTAATAAGAGCCAATTATATGTAGTAAATTGATATAATAATAATAATTATAATAATAATAATAGTAGTTATAATAATAATAATAAATTGAATACCTACTGTACAGTATTAATAATCACCTTTGACAGATGCTATGATTTTGTGGAGTTATGAATCATAAATCTGTATTTTTATCGTGAAAACACTATTTTTTTAATAAACCATAAAATATAAATCATATTAAAAAATTGTAATATGTACAATAATAATAAGAAATTGTAATAATAATACACTCACCTCTTGGAACAACGCAAGAATAGGTTCTCAGAAGTGACGTGTAATGTAAAATTCACGTAATGTAACCAGTTATTTACCATAAGAAACAATGATAATAGGCATATATACATTCCACAACCGTACATAAACATACTGTGCCAAAGTTATAAGATAAGTAAAACATATTTTATAAGTACATAATAAAGCTGAAAGACCTGTAGTTATTTATATTAATATACAAATAGTGTACATTATAAAAGATATACAGATATACAAATAAATACTGTACAGCAGAAAAAAAATTAACACACCCTGAGAACGAACCCTTATCAGCAAACGTAAACAAAGATGACGTAAGCGGTAGGAGAAGGATGAAGAGACTTAAACGGTAGAAGAGGGAGGAGGAAGGGGGAGAGCAAACCACTGGTTGTTGTTGGGGTTAATGCTGGGTGAAGAGAGACTGAAGCACATGGCAGCATGGTGGTAAACTGCCTCAGAAGCAGTCGCTTAGTTACTAAACAACCATTTTTTTTGCTTTATCTTGCGCTCACGTGTGTAGCTCGCACATTTCATATTTTTTTTACAATTAATTTTTGGAGTTGTTATTCCAATTTTGCGTATTATAGCAACGCATAAAAAGCCAACCTTCTAAACTGGTAGTGAAAGTTTATGGTGACATAAGGGAGAATGTAAAGTTTACCAGTAAAAACACAAATATTTTTGGTTAATAAACCTTAAAGCATGAATAATATTAATAAATTTTAATACGTACAGTAATAATAAGACATTGTAATAGTACATACAGTAAAGTACTGTACAGTTTCAACCTCTCAACCTGGGTAGTAAAGGTTTATGTTGTTGTATGCAATGAGTTAAAGTTCAGCTGTGTCTACACTCCCCCATGCTCGAGAGCAGAGGAGCGGGAAGAGGAAGAGGAGGCAGCGTTAGGACCAATAGGCAACATGATAAGTTGTTGTACTATGATAGCAAATATGTTTTTAATAAACCATAAAACCTGAATTATATTAATAAATTGTAATAGGTATAGTAATGAAGCATTGTAATTGTACAGACACTCTACAGCTTAAGAACGGGTTAGGTTCAAGAAGGCCGTTTGTAAGTAGAATTGTTCGTAAGTTGTATTTAGGAAATAAAAGGTACTGTACAGTACATAAATGTGCAGTACTGTATTTACTTAGGCTAAAAACACTTAACTACTACGTAAAGCATAAAGTATATAGTATTTATGAATTTTAATACAGTAATAATAATGTAATAATGCAGTGCAGTACAGTAATACATACATTAATACATGGGTAGGTTTTATGTTCGTATCGGTTGTTTGTAAGTATGAGAGCTTATGTACTTACAGTAAACTACAGTATACCAACCCCTTAACCTGAGTAGTGAAGGTTTAAGGTGTCGTATGGGATGAGTTAAAAGGTCAGTGGTGCCAACACTCCCCCATACTTGAGAGCGGAGGAAAGGGAAGAGGAAGAGGAGGCAGCGTTATTACCAATTGGCAACGGGATGAGTAGGTGTACTGTAATAATAAGATATTAATCTTATTATAAACTGCAATACTTACAATAATAATGAGATATTGTAATAGTACATACAGTAAACCACTGTACAATATAGTACCAACCTAGTCCAGTAAACTAGTCGCAAAGGTATGAGAGGTGACGTATGCGACGAGGCAAAGTTTAATGGTGTCTACATTTCTCTTTGCCCAAGCGCAGAGGAGGAGGCAGTGTAAGGAGTAGAATGCAGTGGAATAATTTATTGCACTGTAATAAAAAAAGTATTTTTTGTTAGTAAATCATAAAGCATAAATTATATTAATAAATTGTAATACATACAGTAATAAGAAGACATTGTAATAGTGCATACAGTATACCACTATACCAACCTATTAAATTGGCAGCGAAGGTTTGAGTAGCATATGAGACGAGTTAGTTTTGCGATCTTAGATTGGAATAGGGTTGTCTGCATTGGAGGAGGAGGGGGAAGAGAGAACAGCATAGGAAGCAAATGGCAATGGGAATGAAATACCTGAGGTTGAAGCCTCTACTTCACAGACTTCTAAGAGATCAAGCTCTTCTACAGAAGCTTCTTGTGGGTCTGCACGTTTAGTGAAGAGCTGTTCTATGAAAGTTTGCCATGTCTTTTTTTTTCTTCATCATATATGACTCAGTAACAGTACATAGGAAGACTTCTCTCCATATGTTAAAATCCATCTGCAATTAACTTCTTATCAAACTCTGCAAAGGAACAATCTTTAAGTCTTCTTTTATGTACTTTTCGTTTCATGGCTTCCAATTCTACTAGTTCATCATTTGTTAATTCATGCCTATGTGACTTGAACAGGTCTTCAAAGTCCTCTGCCTCCAAATCAAGCTTCGATTCTTTGCTTATTTCCACGAGATTTTCTATGACTTTCGTGACCACTGCCTCTTGTGAAAATCCTCTAAAATCATGGACAAACTGTGGCCATAAATTCCTCCAAACAGTGTTCATAAGGTTCTCGGAAACCTCACACCATGACACATCAATGTTTTTTACACACATATAAATATCATATGACCTCCAAAAATCACGTAAGGTTATATTGAGGTTATCACTCACTGCCATCAATACTTCCCTGTACGTGTGACGTGTTTTATTTTTTAAAATTGGCAATTACTCTTGTCTGGTGGGTTGCCAGGGGTGTTATCCAAGACTAGGAGAATCTTGAAAGGGATTCCCTTTGACTGGCAATATACCTTGACTATGGGCTTAAAATGGTGGAAAAATAGTTTCTCAAATACAGCGAGTGTCACCCAGTACTTGATGTTGAACATCCAAATTACGGGAAGATTCAAGTTTGTACGTTTCTTGAAATGTTGAAGCCTTCCATAACTTGCTGAAAATGTTTTATTAGCAGCACTTTCACCTGCCTTTGCCTTTAAGTCTTCGAAAAAGGACAAAGCCTATACTTGAATCAACTTGAGAGACAGTCTTAGCCAACGTTGCCACTTGTGTTCCATCTACATTGTTAAAAGTTTTTCTGTTTCTTCAATAGGCCTTCCCCTCCTCTTACTTATAATAGTAGACTGCATAGGCACTGCACGTTTCACATGTTCCAGAATACATTCTCTATATTAGTAAATTGTGCCCATGGTTGAACAATTCATAGTATAAGCGTGGGCTATATTTACCATTTTTTCACCATTATTTAGTCTCTTTATTATTGCCAGTTTCCTTTCCATTAAAATGGCATGCCTTTTTTTTTTTTTGAAGCACCACTAACATCAACAGCCTTACCTTATTCACCACTCATAATTTCTACATGGTGAGTAAGATATTTCCCAACAAAAAACTTGATGCAAAACGGACTTTCAGTGTCTACCAGATGCAATCTGAGAACAGACTGGGACAACGTGGTGACTTACAATTACTGTACTGCCCGCGTCTGTTAGCAGCCAAACGTTGTACTAGGCGCACTTGTCACTGCGCAAAAAGTTTGAATTTGCTGCAACATGGTTTTTTATATTTTTTATAATTTTTTTATATATTTTTTTTCGGCAGAATTTGTTCGTATCTGCGAATGTTCATAACTTGATTGTTCATAAGAAGGGGAACAGTTGTGCTTAGCAGGATGTAAGGAAGTAATTTTTTAGTGTAAGGGTTTTTGATGATTGGAATTTCCTAAGTGAGAAAGTAGTTAATACTAACTGCATTCTTAGTTTTAAGGACAAGTATTATAAGTATCCTTGAGTACAAAATGAAACCAACCAGGAAACGGGGAATTACGAGTATAGGACTTTTTCCTGTTAACACAATAAGGTACTTACAGTTCATTACTTACACACATGCACATACTCATACATAAATGGTACACACTTACTCTTTCATCATCTTGGGGAAATATTTTCTGCTCATGTCTTCTACTCCCAAAGGAATTGCTTTTTCCATTCTTGATAAGCAATTACCAAATGCTGTGCTCTATATTTTGTAGTTTGAGAAATGGGGGGAAAGAGTGTTTCATTGATGAAAGATCATTTGGTCCAGAATGTACATGCAAATAAGTGTGCCCATGGGAAAGAGCCCTATGCTCTTAACTCCCCATCTTTTGATTGATTTAATTTTTATTCTCAGTGATACTTAGCCTTTCATATTTGTCCATAAATCTGTGAATGCAGAAAGAAGTTACTGTTTCCTTTCTTAGCGACTTTCAGTCATCAACTGTTCTTATACTAGAAAAGTACATTCTTACATCCTGCCAAGAAGTTTTCTTATGAAGTTTCAAACTATGGCCTCTAGCTCCAGAGCTACCCATAACATTAACTCTTTCCAAACCATGAAGGAATTTAAAAATCATAACCATATCCCCCCTCTTCCTTCTAGCTTCAAAATATGGCACGTGTAACTCCCTCAGCCATTCCTCATAACTTTGATTGCTTATCTCTGTTCCCAGTTTTGTAGCATGTCTTTGAACATTCTCCCGTTTACCAATGCTTTTTCTTGTGCAGGTTTCCAAAAGGATGCTGCATATTCAAACACTGGCTTCCCATAAACCACATACATATTTCTGAACATATTCTTGTTCATATAGCTACCTGAAAGCCACTGTGCATTTTTGGAGACAAATCTACTAATACGTTTACCCCTAGATCTCTTTTCTTCTCTGTCTCTTGAAGTTCCATACTTGCTAATAAGTACACAGTTTTGTCCTGCTTGCACTCTTGCCAATTCTCATTATTTTACATAATGACATTGAATTTGATTAGCCATTTTTCTGACTACTCTTGCTGACTGTTTAGGTTTTCCTAAATTTCCCTACTTTTTCCTCAATTTTTGCATCATCCTCAAACATATTTAGAAATGAATTTATAGACTCCAGCAGGTCATACATATGTAAGGAACAAAAGCCGCCCTAAAACTGATCCCTGTGGAACCTCACTGCTAACCTTTCTTCAGTCAAACAGTATCTTACTCTAACCCTCTGTTTTCTTTCTTCTGAATAAGTTTTATCAACTCCAAAACATTTCCACCAAATACTGCCATTGTTTGCTTCTAATTAAGTTTCAAACTCATGCCCAACCCTCTCTTTCTTGTGATATTTGGCTTACTTCATCACTATATTCTATTATGTTTGTTGCTATAGATCTGCCTTCTCTTAAGCCATGTTGTCTCACTAACAAAAAGTTGAAAAACTCCATGTGAAGAGAGATGTGTTTTCTTAGTAGTTTCTCCATAACTTTGCAAACTATTTGGTCAAGAAATCAAGCCTATTGTTTAGAGTTGTGTCTCTCCTTCCTCTTTGAAGGTAGTTACCATGTTTGCTTTTTTCCAGCATCTTGGTATCTCCCCAGATTCCAATGACTTTACAAATATGATGCATAGCACCACCAGTAATGGCTTTGCGCACTTCTTAAGTACATAAGGGTATATTTCATCAGTGCTCATAGCTTTATTAGAATCTAACTTCATCAATGCTTTGCATACCTCCAGTAGCAGCCCATATTTTCGTATCCCTTCATTCTGAAGGGGTGTTTTTTTTTTACTGTAATTAGTGATTGAAACTCCTTGTTTAATTCTTCACAGATCTTTCAGCTGTCTCAGTAATGCTCCTATTTGCCCTCTTTAACTTTAAAACTTGTTTTTTGACCTTCAGTTTTGCTCAGACAAAGCTGCGGAAGTTTTGGATTTTCTTCCTGATAATACTGTATCCATCTCATAATCCCGCTCTGCCCCTCTTCTTTTACTAAGGTAATCATTTTTTGTTCTTTTGTAAATCTGTCAGGCAATTATACATTTTCTCCTCCTATATTTATTCCATTACTTGTCTCTTCACTTCTCAGCTCTCTGACGCTCATTACTGAACCAATTCTGTCTGGCATTAGTAACTCCTATTTTGGTGGATGGTATGCAATAACTATTTTCTCATATTCCTCACAAAAGATTTTGTACATCTCTTGTACAGATTTTTTGTTAAATAAGGTCATCCAGTCAACAACTGAAGATAATTAATCTTGTTGTAATCTCCTTTTGGATATTGCCTCCTCATTTCCTTCTCAGTTCCCTTACTATCAGGCAATATATCTTCCATGATGTACTCCATCAAGAATACGCAGTTGTCACATGTACTCCGTTAAGAACACGCAGTTGCTACTTATTCCAATTGGTGGCTCATACTCAATTTTTCCAATATCCAATATTATCTGTGAATGGCTCATCCCCACCCCTGGCCCTTGTTGGTTCCAGCACATGATGGTGCAGACTTTCCTTGTACACATTCTAGGAATCTTACCCCAAAAGACTCCTCCCCGATGTGCCAGTCAAGGTTTGCCCAATCTGTGTCTCTATGATTATAGACTCAAATAATCAAAATGTTACATTTTCTCTCCCATGTGATGTTAACAACTGAGTTTGTAACTTCAATAGTACCTGTGTGACTTTGGTCATAAACCTCTAGCCTTTGTTGAATCCTTGGTGGGTTATATACAACGGATGTTAAAATGCTCTCTAAATCAGTACTTGTGCAAACAATGAGAAATTCCTAAGCTCACTGTCTATCGCAAAGTTTATTTATTCATCATGAAACTTTTCACTTATAAGCAATGCTATCCCTCCACTAATCCTTCCTTATATTTCAATCCTCATTATTTTGAAGCCCTTAGGAAGAGCTTTGACGCTGTTTTTGTTTTCACTTAGCTTAGTGTATGTAATTGCTGCTATAGCCTATCTGCCATACTGTTGTTAATCCTGTCCATTAATTTTATTGCCTTACCAGCTACCCCATTAGCATTTCTGTACAGTAATCTTAATGAGGCTACATCCCCTGATATCCAAGCATAATCATCTTTATCACCCCTTTGGCTGGATGAACCCTGAAACAAAAATTTATCTTTTTTTCTTTATTTCTTTCCTTATTTAACTTTTTTGCTTCTGTTTATAAGCTTTTGAACCTTTCCATCTCTTCCTGTGTGCTATATCGCCTAATGATCACTCTTGTTTTTTGCCCTCATCAATAATGCTTTACATGTGCCCCCTCTCTCAAAGGTTGCTTTCATTATTCTTGCCTTTCCCATCTTAGCAAATTTACCAATATGGTTCATGGACCACATACTACTTCAAGCTTCCTTATCAGGTTCAAAAGCCTAGGTTTATTATGTTCATGTTTCCTCAGCTATTTTGAGTCCTGAGATTTGCTTATACCTGTAATTATCACTGACTTCTCTTTATCAAGTGCCTTTTTGAGCAATGGATTCGTCCTTTGTAATTAACTGTAGTTACATTTTCCAGTACCATATCTCTCACTGCCTCCTTTACTGCCACATTTTTCTTGACTGCTTTTTCCAGATCTTGAAATATTCTCATATTCCATATTCAGGGCCTGAAAATCTCTTGTAAACTGTTCAATATTTTCTTTATCTGAATATGTCAAGTAGCAGTCTCATCTCTTTCAGAAGAAAGCAGTATACTAGTATGTTATTCATTTAGGCTATAACCTAAGGGTTTGTTGTTATTTTCTTGTTTAGAAATTCTAAGCTCTAGCTCTTTGTTTTCCCTCGTGTTTTTTTTCTTTTTATTCCTTTTTCTATTTCTTTTCTTCCTACCCCTTGTGCCTTGTTACACTTCTCCAAGTTTGTTATAAGCTCTCTTAGCATTTCATTTTCTTTTACCT
This sequence comes from Halocaridina rubra, assembly GCA_037179515.1. NCBI lineage: Eukaryota > Metazoa > Arthropoda > Malacostraca > Decapoda > Atyidae > Halocaridina > Halocaridina rubra. Next base: position 87,711 of record JAXCGZ010022903.1, read on the forward strand.
TTCAAAGTTTTCTTTTAATTTTCTTTCTATATTTTGAATTTTATCATCCAGAAACGATACAATCACTAAGAGTTCATGAAATCGTGTTTCATGTTCCTCAAAACTACTCGCTTTCCTGCCATCCCCAGGAATCCTCAACCACCCCATCCCCGAGCATTTGGCTGGGGGAAGGTTAGAGAGAGATAGCAGGCTGCATCTTGGAGTCTGAGTCTCATTGAAATACAGTTTTTTCTATTTAATCTCAAACAGATTTGATTTAGCCTTCTATGAATGCTAATTCAAATAGTCTTTTCAGAGAACTATTTTCCTGATTGTACACTTGCTAACCTAAAATTTGACTTTGTTAACAGTAAAAAAAAAAAAAACTATATGAAGAAAATCTTGAACATGCAACTGAGGAAAAAACTCAAATCCTGAAGAAAACACTTGTTACAAAGAGAAAACAGTAGGTGAATGATTTTCGTATTTGTTGTAATTAGTTGTGTAATTACCTAATTATGCTTACAGGAAAGAGCCATATGCTCGTAACTTCCCATCTACTGATTGGTTTCATTTTGTTACTCATTGATGCTAATTACATTTGTCCTTAAAATGATGAAATGAGTTAGCATTAACTAGCTCCTCTCTTAGTGAATTCCAATCATCAACTATTTTTACGGTAAAAAAGTACTTCCTTACGTCCCACAAAGAAGTTCTCTTAGGAAGCTTTAAACTATGATCTCTAGTTCTAGAGCCAGCCATATCAATATATTGATCCCTATCCACTCTTTCAAAACCAAGAAGGAATATATAAACCACCATATCCCTCCTCATTCTTGTAGCTTCGAATAATGTTAAGACTAATTCCCACAGCCTCTCCTCATAACTGTGATTGTGTATTTCTTTGAATTTTTCCGGCTTATTTGTATGCTTTTTCAAGTGCAGCTTCTGAAAGGGTGCTGCATATTAAAGCTTTGCCCTCACATAAGATACATAAATTTTTCTGAACATATATCCTTGTCCATTTGTCTGAAGGCTATCCTTACATTTACTAAGAAAGCATATGCATTCCTTACTATGCCATTTCTATGTATTTGAGGAGACAAATCTGCCAATATGTTTAATCCTAGATCTTTCATTGCTTTTGCTTTTGAAGTTCTGCACCTGCTATTGAGTATCCAAGCTCGGGCCTTTTCACACTTGTACCCATTCTCATCACCTTACATTTTGAAGTACTGAATTTCATTATCCACTTTTCTGACGACTCATGCAGAGTATTTAGATCTTCTTTAGGTTGTCTACCATTGTTCCTGTCTTTTACTTTATTCACAAGTGTTGCATCATCTGCAAGCATATTAAAAATGAATGTACGGACTGTGATAGGTCATTTACATATACAAGGAACAAACGTGGCCATAAAACTGAACCCTGTGGAACCCCACTACTAACCCTTTTCATTGCAGACACTGAGTGTTTTACTCTAACCCTCTGATCCCTTTTTTCCAAGTCAGTTTTAATTCATTCCAAGACATTTCTACCTATTCTTGCCATTACTTGTACCTTTGTAATAAGTCTTCCATGTGGAACCCTATTAAATGCCCTCTGAAAATCTAAGAATATGCAATCTGGCCAGCCCTCTCGATGACTTACCTTATAATAAAATATTAATAAGTTTTTCACAGTAGATCTGCCGTCTCTGAAGCCATGTTGTCTCACTGACAAAAATTTGAAGGATTCTAACACAAGCCTATAATTTAGAGCTGAATCTCTCCGTCCCAGTTTGAATATAGGTAGCAGATTCACTTATTCTAGCATCTTAGAATCTCCCCAGATTCCAGCGACTTTTGAAATATGATGCATAACACCACCGATATTGATCCTAGGGCATTTCTTTATTACGTAGGGTAATACAATGCTCCCTCGTTTATCACGAGGGTTCGGTGCCAGGACCAGACACGATAGGTGAATATCTGCGAAGTAGGAGCACCATATATGCATAGGTGTTTTACATTTATTTTTACCTTTACTGTATAAACCCTCCCTGCACTGTTAACAAACCACTCTTTACTATATTAATAACAGCGTGCAAGCGTAAATTTATATGAACACGATAGGTAAGCTTACCGTGAATGAGGTGATGATGACGTGTACATACTCCACAGCCAATGACAGCTTTACGGCTGCTTTTTGGGAGAGAAAAACATGGTAATGGGGAGTTGCTGTCGCTGTTTCTTCTTTTGTGCGAAGATGGTCTTGTAAGGAGTCATAGCATCGTCGATAATATTGCAGAATGTCACTGAACGAACCATGCTATCGTAATGCTCCTGTGACAGTTGTTGGAGTGCTTTCACTTGCTTATACATGGCTGCCAAACGTTTAAGTGTAAGGCCAGGTTATTCGACTTCTTCGTGTGTTTCCTCTGGTTGTTCTTCCTCTTCTTAGCTTGCTGATTTTGTCATTTCCTCCAAGTCTTCATCAGTCAAAGGCTGCGAGTGGCTGTCGATCAGTTCATTCACGTCTTCGTGAGTCATATTTTTAAAGCATTCTCCTCCTAAAAATGCAGCCAACTTCACAGCTTTCGCAACTGCCGAGTTATGGACTTTGTCAGGAGCGAATGCCTTGTCGTCGTAGATGACTTCCCGCCACAATTTCTTCCAGCTGGCATTGATTGTGGCCAGCTTCATCTCTTTGAGTGCATTCTGAATATTTTGAAGGCATGTAGAAATTGTGTAGTTATGCCAGTACGTCTTCAGTACGAGTTCTGTGTCCGCATCCATGGAGTCAACCTGGTTCGCCAGAGCATTTTGTGTGTAGAGGGCCTTGAACACACGAATAACACCTTGATCCATAGGCTGAATCAGTGATGTCGTATTCGGTGGCAGGAACTCTACTTGAACACCGTCATAATGGAGATCAGTTGCGTGGCCACCAGCATTATGTATCAAAAGAAGGACTTTAAATTCAAAACCCTTCTCTGCAAGATAAACTTTGACCTGAGGGATAAAGCACTGGTAAAACCAGCTCGATGTGAAGCTTTTCGTGATCCAGGCCTTAGGGTTATGCGTCCAATACATGGCAGCAGATTCTTGTCTTTATTCTTTAAAGCCCTAGGGTTCTTAGACTTATAGATAAGCCTGGGCTTTAACATGAAGCCCACAGCATTCCCGCACATGAAGAGGGTAACGCGGTCTTTGTGAGCTTTAAATCCCGGGGCTTTAGCTTTTTCCTTGATGAGAAAAGTGTGAGACGGCATTCTCTTCCAAAATAATCCAGTCTCATCCATGTTAAAGACTTGCTCAGGAGCATATTCGCCTTCAGCGATAATTTTCTTGAAGTCGTTCTTTACATATTCTTCAGCTGCAGCTGTATCAGCAGAGGCCGCTTCACCATGCACCGAAACGCTCTTTAGGCCATAGCGTTTTTGAAATTTGGTGAACCATCCCTTGCTTGCAACGAACGATTGTTTCTTCAGTGGAAAATCGCTGGATGGTCCTGGTAGTGGGTCGTCAATTTCTTCTTTCACCTCCTCCTCACGGTTGCCACTATCATCGTCAGGTTTGTTTGCAGCAAATGTCTCGTACAGCTTCTTCGCCTTTGTTTATATGATACTTGTGTCTAAGCTGATGTTCTTCTTCCTGCAATCAACAATCCACAGGGGCAAAGCAGATTCCATCCGCACTATTATCTTATTGCGGGTTGTTACGACTCTCTTCGCTATTTTATTAAAAGTAATAGTCGCTGTTTTCCTGATATTTGCCTCGTCTTTTTTTATGTATCGAACAGTAGATTCATTGATGCCGAAATGGCGGCCGACATCTGAGAACTTTCTTCCTTCCTTCAGCATATCTAACAGTTTTACCTTTTCTGTTATGGTCAACATCTTTCTTTGCTGCTTACACTTTCTACCAGAAGCCATAGAAGATGAAGGACACTTGGGAGGCATTGCAGGGGTTGAAATACAAAAATTTAACAAAATCACAAGCACAACGTATTAAGAAGCACAACGCGAATGGCGCACATGTGAGTAGACTGAACGGGTGAGGCGAGACAATGGAAGATGCTGGGAGAATGAAGCTTCAGTCAAAAAGCCAATTAGACCCCATGATGCAGAACATACAGAAAAATAATTCTTTGATTCGTTGTCTCCCACCCATCAGCCAATAGCATCCCATGTACTATCTCACGTAGGTGCGACCCTTTGCGTTTTCCAAGACGCAAATACAATGTACGCTATCGTACAGTATTTTACATGGTGCAATGCTGTGAGTTACATGTTTAAATTTATGTTTTTTAACTATTTATTACTGTCTTAATATTCTTAGGCTAGGAAATACTTTTTTATCAGTAAAATAATGAAAATACTGGAAATTTTAATATGTACTAGCTCACTTAGGTGCGACCATTTTCGTTTTCCGAAATGCCGATACTGGTATTGTATTTTATATGATGCAATACTGTGAGTTACATGTTGAAATTTATGTTTTTTACTATTTTTTGCTGTTTTATTATTCTTAGGCTAACAAATACTTTTTTTTTTATCAATAAAATATTGAAAATACTGGAAAATTTAATATGTGCTAGCTCATGTAGGTGCGACCCTTTGCGTTTTACGAAACGTCGATACTAGTCCCGTACTCGCTGTGGTACAGAGTTACATGTATAAATTTCTATTTTTTACTATTTTTTACTGTTTTATTATTCTTTGGCTGGGAAATACTATTTTTTATCAATAAAATAATGAAAAAAAATTTTTTTCAATAAAATACTGAAAATACTAAAGATTTTAATATTTCCATATATCGTGGATTCTCGCATATAACCAGAAAGAAAAAATAGCTCGCCCCAAAAAAACCGTGATGCATTGAATTCTAAAGGTGAACCTCAATCTAGCAAGAGTTCGCTGTGTATATATATATATATATATATATATATATATATATATATATATATATATATATATATATATATATATATATATATATATATACACAGTAATCCCTCGCTACATCGCGATTCTCCTACCGCAAATTCAGTGCATCGCGGATTTCTTTTGCTGATCATATGTATATTATATCTCATATTTTCTAAGTATAATGCGGGAATCCACGATTGCATCATATTAAATACGATACCGAGTTCAGCATTTCTGAAAACGCAAAGGGTTGTACCTACGTGAGATAGTACATATTAAAATTTCCAGTATTTTCATTATTTTATTGCTAAAAAACAGTATTTCATAACATAAAAATAATAAAACAGTAAAAAATAGTAAAAAACATAAATTTAAACATGTAACTCACAGTACAGTATTGCATCATATAAAATACGATACCGAGTTCGGCGTTTCGGAAAACACGAAGGGTTGCACCTACGTGAGATAATACATATTAAAATTTCCAAAATTTCCATTATTTTATTGTTAAAAAACAGTATTTCATAACATAAGAATAATAAAATTGTAAAAAATAGTAAAAAACATAAATTTAAACTTGTAACTCACAGTACAGTATTGCATCATATAAAATATGATGCCGAGTTTGGCGTTTTGGAAAACGCAAAGGGTTGTAGCTATGTGAGATAGTACATATTAAAATTTCCAGTATTATCATTATTTTATTGTTAAAAAAAGTATTCCATAACATAAGAATAATAAAACAGTAAAAAATAGTAAAAAATATAAATTTAAACATGTAACTCACAGTATTGCACCATATGAAATACAATACAGTCTTGGAAAACGAAAAGGGTCTCACCTATGTGAGATAGTACATGGGATGCTATTGGCTGATGGGTGGAAGACGAAGAATCACAGAATTGTGTTCTGTATATTGGTGTCTGATTGGCTTTTTGATTGAAGCTTGAGTCTCCCAGCATCTTCCATTGACTTGCCTCACCCATTTAGTTACTCTCATGTGCGCCTTTCTTGTTGTGCCTTTTAATACGTTGTGCTTATGTTTTTTGTGAATCTTTTTCAACCCCTGCAATGCCGCCCAAGTGTCCTTCATCTTCTAAGGCTTCTGGTAGTGAGCCTAAGCGGCAGATGCTGACCATAGCAGATAAGGTAAAACTGTTAGATATTCTGTTATTTATAAAGTAAAGGGCGAGTTGTTAACAGTGCACGGAGGGTTTATACAGTAAAGGTAAAAGTAAATGTAAAATACCTGTAATAAATATGGTGCTCCTACTTCGCGAATTTTCACCTTTTGCGGCTGGTCCAGGAACCGAACCCCCGCAATAAACGAGGGAGCACTATATATACACTGTATGAAGAAATCTATTCACGAGAATGGCAGATATAGTATCAGTTACAGAGACTAAGTGAAGTGAGGACATAAACAGTGTCAGAGTTTATCTTAAGAGCTTCAGAGTATTAAGTGCTATAAAAATCTGAGAGGACTGATGGAAGTATAGCATTGCTCATAAGCAATAATTTCAGGTTAAAAAAATAAACTTTGCTATAGAAAGTGAGTTCCAGGAATTTCTTGTTACTCACATAAATACTGGTTCAGAGAGCATTAAAATAGCTGTTGTATATAACCAACCAATAAATCAACAAAAGCTAGAGGTTTATGTGCATAGTCACAGAGGAACTATCAAAGTTCTAAACTCAGTTGTTAACATCGCACAGGAGAGAAAGTGTAGGATTTTAATTAGGGGAGATTTTAATCATAAAGAGCAGGACTGGACCAATCTTGAGCCGCACAGTGGGGAGGATTTATTTGGAGGAAGATTTTTAGATTGCATACAAGGAAGTTTCCTATACCAACATGTACTGAAACCAACGAGGGCCAAGGGTGGGGATGAGCCATCACTGCTTGATCTGTTATTCACAAATGATATGTTGGATATTAATAAAATTGAGTATGAACCATCAATTTGAAAAAGTGACAACTGTGTGTTCTTGATGGAGTATATAATCGAGGATATTGTGCCTAAAAGTAGAGGCACTGAGAAGTACACAAGGGGGAACTATCTGAAAGGAGATTACAACAATATTAATTATCTTTTTGCAGTTATTGACTGGATGAGCATATATAACACCAAATCTCTAAAAGAGATGCACAAAATCTATTGTGAAGAGTATGGGAAAATAGTTGCTTGTTGCATACCATATATGCAAATAGGAGCTATTCATGAAAGAGAGAAATGGTACAGTAATGAGTGTAAGAGACCTAAGGCATGGACAGGCAAAAGCTGGAATAGGAAAAGGAACCTAAGTAAAAGAAGAGAGGAAGAGAGAGCTTATGAGAGGGATATTATTAGGAAGGCTAAAGTAATCCCAGACTATTCTACAGTTTTGTCAAAGGAAAACTGAAGGTCAAAAGCAGGTTTTAAAGGTAAAGACGGCAGATGGAAGAAAAGATCTGTGAAGAAAGGGAAGGCTTTATTGAAACCTCTCATCCTAGGGAAGGATGAAATAAAAAATATTCTAGAGGGCTACACTCTCTCTCTCTCTCTCTCTCTCTCTCTCTCTCTCTCTCTCTCTCTCTCTCTCTCAAACAGCACACAGACTTTCGATATAATATCGTCAGGGAAATAGCTTGTAGAGGATATATATACTGTACAGGTATTTCATTTACGTTTCCCATGACTACAGTATAATATACGTTTTCTTTGAAAGAATTGTATACGTTTCCTTTTTCTCTCAATTGACGCTATTTATGTTAAGATTTCGTGCAGATAGATAGAAAAGTGTTTAGAACCAAGGAATATTAATAATACTATAATCTTGAAAATTAGATAAACCCCAAACAAAGTGAGAGAGAGAGAGAGAGAAAGATCTAATAATAAACTTC
>JAXCGZ010022904.1:0-95289 GCA_037179515.1 Halocaridina rubra
CCCCCCCCCACAATGAGAATGGGTACAAGTGCAAGAAGGCCCAAGCTTGACTACTCGGTGGCTGGAGTACAACTTCAAGAGACAGAAAATGAGAGAGATTTAGGAGTAAACATACTGGCAGATTTGTCTCCAGAAATACATATAAATGGCATAGTACGGGCAGCATATGCATTCTTATCAAATGTAAGGGTAGCCTTCAGGCACATGGACAAGGAAATGTTCAGAAATATTTATGTAATCTATGTGAGGCCAAAACTCGAATATGCAGCCCCCTTTTGGAGTCCACACTTGAAAAAGCACATAGCTAAGCTTGAAAAAGTTCAAAGACATGCCACGAAACTGGTGCCAGAAATACGCAATCTCAGTTATGATGAGAGGCTGAGGGAATTAGACTTACCATCACTCGAGGCTGCAAGATTGAGGGGGGATATAGTGACAGTCTTTAAATTCTTTCATGGTTATGATAGAGTGGATAGGGATCGATTTTTTTATATGGCTGGCTCTAGAACTACAGGTCATGGTTTGAAGCTTCGTAAGAAAACTTCTTTGCAGGATGTAAGGAAATACTTTTTCAGTGTAAGAGTAGTTGATAATTGGAATTCGGTAAGCGAGGAGGTAGTTAATGCTATCTCAATCCATAGTTTTAAGGACAGGTATGATAAATATCACTAAGTATAAAATGGAAGCGATCAGGAGACGGGAAGATACGAGCTTTGGGCTCTTTCCCGTAAACACAATTAGGTAATTACAATTAGGTAATCTCTCTCTCTCTCTGTCAATGTCTATCCCCATTTGTTGTCGTCATCTTTCATTTCCTCTCTCTCATTTGATTTCTTCTTTTCCCCCTGTTTCTTTCTTCTCTACTTTGATGGCAAATGGATGCATCCTTTTAAAGTTCCATCAGGAAATGAAGAGAGAGAGTAAATTTAAAACGGAGGCAAGTTTATTATTAGATTTTCTCTCTCTCTCTCTCTCTCTCTCTCTCTCTCTCTCTCTCTCTCTCTCTCTCTCTCTCTCTCTCTCTCTCTCTCTCTCTCTCTCTCTCTCTCTCTCTCTCTCGCTTTGCTGACTCCTCGTTTCCAATCTCAGCTATGTGGCTTCCTTTATACATTAACTTGCTTATTTTATTTTTTATAACTTCTTTTGTTCATATCTTTGTTATATCTATCTAGCTGTCATAGTTTATTATATAGTATCCATTGCTTAGTTAGTACTCTATTATCTCTTTGTACAAAAATGGAACAAACTTTTTATTTTAGTGTACTTCTCTAATTTTCTATATAATAATAATAATAATAATAATAATAATAATAATAATAATAATAATAATAATAATAATAATAATAATAATAATAATAATTGTTAAGGTATTTGTAACATTATCTTCACCTCTCATAGATTTTGTTGAATTAGGGGGATTTTTCCTACATTCTCTAGAGTTATGAGTTCGAGATCTGCATTTATGGCACCACTTCTTACTAAATCTAGATTTTCCTTTATTCTTCTCACTTTTATTCTTACAATCAGGAGATTTATGTCCTAAACTTCCACAAGTATAACAAGTAGGGGTAAAATTTCCTGCACTAGCCCTACCTTGGTTCCCTTTATGGGTTACTTTCATAACATTATCGTCACTATCAAAAGTGTCATGTGCCTTTTCAGTCTCTTCAAAGTTTCTTAAAGCAATTTTAAACTCAGAAAAACTCATTGGAGTATCTCTCTGTGTAATTACAGTAGAAAAAGTCTTAAAATTTGAAGGAAGGCCTTTAAGCACCATTGCAGTAAGGAGGCTATCACTAACGGTCTCACCTGCCTGTTTTAATGAATTAGCAGCAGTCTCAGCGCGAATGACATAATCGGTGACGCTTTCATCGGCTACTTTCGTCAATAACGTAAGCTCAGTATACAGGCAAATAACTCTCGGCTTACCTGTGCCCATGTAATGACCACGGAGTATTTCCAGTGCCTTACGACCGTTGTCTTTCGCCTCTCTTATCACTAAATTAAGGCTTCGGTCATCTAAAAGCTGAACAAGCTCAGCAAATGCATCAGCATTCTGCCCTGCATCAGGGGTTCCGGTGCCGGTCAGGACGTTGAATAACTTCAGACATCTCATGTAACTGAGATATTTAACTTTCCAAAGCTCATATCTCGACTCATCACCATCAAATAATAATCTAGCACTAAGGCTGGGCCCATAACCTGTTAAGGTATGACTACTATGAGCCATGATGGTGTACAAAGAGAAATTTTGGGGATATAATTGAAAGTCACGGTCACCTATTATTTGATTACTATATGAAAGAATCGTCGTACAACGTTATGACATGGACAAAAACAAAATGCCAGCTTGGAAAATATGTACTGGGCATATATATGAAAAATATATCAATTATATTATTGTGAAAAATATTAATCTAATTAGTAAACTTAAGAAAAATATATTTGTCAATTAAGTTTACCCTCAACAATAATAATGACTACTTATAAGTTTATTTTAATCTTAGAAGAATAACCATTGTACAAAAATGGAAATAAATGTTAGTTTGTGTGTTTGCTTCTTTATCAGCTGATGCTTATTTAGGCACAATATCTAACTCAAAAATATTTATTTACTCACCCTGTTAGGGGTTTACCTAATATTCAAGATTATAGTATTATTAATATTCCTTGGTTCAAAACATTATTCTATCTATCGACTGTGCTGCACGAAATGTTAATGTAAATAGTGTCAGCTGAGAGAAAAAGAAAACGTATACAATTTGTTCAAAGAAAATGGATATCGTACTGTACATGGGAAACGTAAATGAATTATATATATTCAGTACACGCTATTTCCCTGACGATATCATATCGAAAGTTTGTTTGCTGTTTGTTCTTAATGCTTTTTTCAGTCTTCTTAATATTACGTTCATATAAACTTATGTTTGCGCGCTGTTATTAATAAAGTAAAGGGTGGTTTGTTAACAGTGCAGGGAGAGTTTATACAGGAAAGGTAAAAATAAATGTAAAATACCTATAATAATTATGATGCTCCTACTTCGCGGTTTTTCACCTAACGCGGCGGATCCCAGAATCGAACCCCCGTGATAGATGAGGGAGCACTGTATATACACTCAGCTCTTGGAACAATGCAAGGATAGGTTCTCAGAAGTGACGTGTAATGTAAAATTCGCTTAATGTAACCAGTCATTTACAATAAGAAACAATGATAATAGGCATATATACATCCCACAACCATACATAAACACACTATGCCAATGATATAAGATAAGTAAAACATATTTTATAGTTACATAACAAATCAGAAAGACCTGTATATATTTATATTAGCATGGAAATAGTGTAGTGTATAAAAGATATACAGATTTACCAATAAATACTGTACAGCAAAAGAAAATTAACAAACTCTGAGAATGAACCCTTATTTGCAAACGTAAATGTTGAGGGTAAACTTAATCGACGAATATATTTTTCTTAAGTTTACTAATTAGATTAATATTTTTCACAATAATATAATTGATATATTTTTCATATATATGCCCAGTACATATTTTCCAAGCTGGCATTTTCTTTTTGTCCATGTCTTAACGTTGTATGACGCTTTATATAGTAAACAAAGAATAACCGGTGACTGTGACTTTCAATTATATCCCCAAAACTGCTCTTTATCCACCATCATGGCTCATAGTGGTCATACCTTAACAGGTTATGGGCCCAGCCTTAGTGCTAGATTATTATTTGATGGTGATGAGTCGAAATATGAGCTTTGGGAAGTTAAATTTCTCGGTTACATGAGACGTCTGAAGTTATTGGATGTCCTGACCGGCACCGGAACCCCTGATGCAGGGAAGAATGCTGATGCATTTGCTGAGCTTGTTCAGCTTTTAGATGACCGAAGCCTTAATTTAGTGATAAGAGAGGCGAAAGACAATGGTCGTAAGGCACTGGAAATACTCTGTGGTCATTACATGGGCACAGGTAAGCCGAGAGTTATTTGCCTGTATACTGAGCTTACGTTATTGAAGAAAGTAGCCGATGAAAGCATCACCGATTATGTCATTTGCAATGAGACTGCTGCTAATTCATTAAAACAGGCAGATGAGACCGTTAGTGATAGCCTCCTTACTGCAATGGTGCTTAAAGGCCTTCCTTCAAATTTTAAGACTTTTTCTACTGTAATTACACAGAGAGATACTCCAATGAGTTTTTCTGAGTTTAAAATTGCTTTAAGAAACTTTGAAGAGACTGAAAAGGCACATGACACTTTTGATAGTGACGATAATGTTATGAAAGTAACCCATAAAGGGAACCAAGGTAGGGCTAGTGCAGGAAATTTTACTCCTACTTGTTATACTTGTGGAAGCTTAGGACATAAATCTCCTGATTGTAAGAATAAAAGTGAGAAGAATAAAGGAAAATCTAGATTTAGTAAGAAGTGGTGCTATAAATGCAGATCTCGAACTCATAACTCTAGTGAATGTAGGAAAAATCCCCCTAATTCAACAAAGTCCATGAGTGCTGAAGATAATGTTAAAGATACCGAACGACCTCATTCGTTCCTTTTTAAAGCCAGTGCGAGTGAAGATATTTTTGAACATGATAATTGTAATAATGCTGTTAGACATAATATTGATAATAATTTAATGGTTGACTGTTGCGCTACATCTCATATAATAAAAGATGGTTTAAAGTTTGTGAAATCTGAAAGTGATTTTAATTCTTCTAATCATTGTATTGAGTTGGCTGACGGAAGTCGAACAAATGGCGTTGCGCATGGTCGTGGATCCGCAAATGTGTTGTTGTATGATGTCAATGGTAATCCATGTAAAGTTTTGCTAGAAAATGCGTTATATGTTCCTTTCTATAAACAAAATATGTTTTCTGTGTATGCGGCCAATGAAAAAGGTGCTTCTGTCAACTTTTATCCCAAATGTGCTGAGCTAAGGGCTCCAGATGGCACTGTATTTCCTCTAATAAAAGAGGGAAAATTGTATTTTCTCAATAATGTAAAAGTAAGTGAAAATGTTTCTCACTCCCTATTTGAGTGGCACAAAATAATGGGCCATTGCAACTTTAGAGATTTATTGAAGCTAGAAAATGTTGTAGATGGTATGAAAATTTCTCCTAAAGAAAAATCTGATTGTGAAGTGTGTGCTATCGGAAAAATGTCCCAGTATAGAAACAGGGAAGCCGACAAGCATGCTACTAGTAGGCTCGAGTCCGTATATTGCGACTTAGCAGGGCCTATTGAACCAGCTGCAAGAGAAGGTTTTAAATATTCCATTTCATTCGTCGACGACTACACTGGTATAATAATGGTATACTTTCTTAAAAGTAAATCTGACACGGTAGCTGCAACTGAGAGGTTCTTGGCTGATAGTTCCCCATATGGGAAAGTAAAATGCATATTGACGGACAATGGGACGGAGTTCACAGCAAAGAGTTTTAAATCCTTACTTTTGAAAAACTCTATCAAACATGAGTTCACAGCTCCGTATTCCCCACATCAAAATGGGACGGTCGAGAGATCTTGGCGGTCTCTTTACGACATGGCTAGATGCATACTCTTAAATGCAAATTTGCCAAAAAGTCTATGGACTTACACTGTTAGAGCTTCGGCTTATATCCGGAACCATTGCTATAACCCAAGAACTGGAAAGACACCCTATGAGTTATTCACTGACAGAAAACCTAATCTGAAAGATATGCATATTTTCAGAACTGTATGTTATTCCTATGTGCAAGAGAAAAAGAAATTGGACCCTCGTAGTGAAAGAGGAATATTTTTGGGATATGATGGACAAAGTCCAGCCTATTTGGTGTATTTCCCAAATAAAAATAATGTCAGAAGGGTGCATTGTGTCAAATTCACCGATAAATTTCAACATGAAGTAGAAAATCCTGTGGTTGAAAATCGCCACGTAACCGACGAAGAACCCATTTCCTCGGAAACCTTACCGATGCCACCAACATCGAACTCCGATGATCCAGCCTCGACGGAAGATGACGACGATCCCGTGGGTAGTGGAAAAGGTCAAGATGAAGTCAATCCCGTGAGTGGCGGCAGAAGTGGTAATGACAAAATCGACGTGGATGTGAAGGCAAGACGACGACATCCTACTAGGGAACGTACTGTTCCTACGTATTTGGGAGAATACGTCACTGACGTTGATGATTCTTTCACAGTTAATGATTCAAGTGCTGCTAAATATTCTGTTGATTTTTGTTACAGGATGGTAGATATACCCAGAACATATCATGATGCAATATCCTCCCCAGATTCTTCTAAATGGGTTAATGCTATGCAAGAAGAAATTAATTCTTTAAATGAAAATGACACTTACGAGTTAACCCAACTGCCTGAAGGCAGATGTGCATTGGGGGGTAGATGGGTGTATGCTGTGAAATCATGTCCTAATAATGTTGAAAAATATAAGGCTCACTACGTAGCGAAAGGTTATTCCCAAGTGCGTGATTTAGATTATCACAAAACCATTTCACCTACTGCCAGAATCACTTCAATTCGTATGTTATTACAACTGGCAATGCAAGACAATTTAATTGTTAATCAAATGGATGTAAGTAGTGCTTATCTTAATGCTCCTATTAACTGTGAAATTTACATTGACCAACCCAAAAGTTTTGTAAAGATTGATGAAAAGGGTAACAAATTGTTCTTAAAATTGAAGAAATCTATTTACGGGCTTAAACAGAGTGGACGTAACTGGAATGAATTGTTGCACAATTTCCTTGTAGAACAAGATTTTGATATGTCCCTTGCTGATTCTTGTGTTTACTCCAAGAAAGTAGGTAATTCAAAGATTATCATAATTATCTGGGTTGATGACATAATCATTGCTGCTAGTAATGAAACTTTGCTCAATGCTACCAAAAGTTCTCTTTGCCATAATTTTAAGATGAAAGACCTTGGTAATATTTCATGGTTTTTAGGTATTGAATTCAAACATGATTCTGAGAAGTTTGTGATGGTACAGTCAAGGTACATTGAGAAACTGTTGAATAGGTTCAATATGACAGATTGCAAACCAAAAGCCACTCCTTGTGATTTGAGTGTAAGTAAAGTCATAGATAACCATTCTGAGAAATTACCCAATTCAAGACTGTATAGAGAGATGGTTGGCAGTCTTATATATCTTATGACCTGTACGCATCCTGATATTTGTTACATTGTAACTATATTGTCTCAGAATATGAATAATCCAACAAAAGCTCACTTAAATATGGCTAGGCATGTTCTAAGGTATCTTAAAGGTACTATAAATATTGGTTTGACTTTCAAAAAGCAAACTTGTGAAATGCTTAAGCTTCAAGGGTTTTGTGATTCCGACTGGGGTGCGTCATCTGATAGACGCAGTATCTCTGGATATGGCTTTATGTTATGTGATGATGGTCCTTTGATTTCTTGGAAAAGTCGAAAACAGCAGATTGTAGCCTTATCAACCTGCGAGGCAGAGTATGTTGCTCTAACGTCTGCCATCCAGGAAGCTAAGTTTTTTAGTCAGCTTTTGGTGGATATGAATGCTGGTAATAAAACCACTGTAACACTTCATGTAGACAATCAAGGTGCAATATGTCTGGCTAAACATCCTGTACACCATCAGCGTACAAAGCATATAGACATTAGATACCATTACATAAGATCTGAAATTCAGAACGGTGCAGTTAAATTAGTTTATGTGCCTTCAAGCGATAATATTGCAGATATTTTCACAAAGCCAGCAACAAAGGATAAATTAAATAAATTTACTTCCTTGAGGGGCAGCGTATACACCACATAATGTGTGTACCATTGTATATATAATCTTTTTTCTTTATATAATTTGCAAATACCATTTCCATTTTTCTCTATGTTGTATATATACATTTTGCATTCATTCCAATTATTATTCATATGCATATAATATTTTGCAAATTATAATCTGTTGAATGCCTTATTATTGATTACTAAGAATATGATGTTTTCTAGGAATTTGCTTCTTTATCTAGCTATGTTCTTTTATAAATTTCTACCTTTTTACCTACTCCATGCCATGTCTAATACTTACATTATAATAATTTACTTGATATTTGCTGCTCTACTTATATATCATAATATGTCATTGATTCCTGTATACTTATATATACATTGTTTGCTAAGTATTTACCCTATACATGTACCTCTTTTTTTTTGCTGAATATTTGCCACCTTAAGTTTAAGTGGGGGTGTTGGGGGTAAACTTAATCGACAAATATATTTTTCTTAAGTTTACTAATTAGATTAATATTTTTCACAATAATATAATTGATATATTTTTAATATATATGCCCAGTACATATTTTCCAAGCTGGCATTTTCTTTTTGTCCATGTCTTAACGTTGTATGACACTTTATATAGTAAACAAAGAATAACCGGTGACTGTGACTTTCAATTATATCCCCAAAGCTGCTCTTTATCCACCATCATGGCTCATAGTGGTCATACCTTAACAGTAAACAAAGATGACGTTAGCAGTAGGAGAAGGATGAGGGGACTTAAGCGGTAGGAGAGGGAGGAGAAGAGGAGCAAATCACTGGTTGTTGTTGGGCTTAATACTAGGTGAAGAGTGCCTGAATCACATTGCAGCATGGTGGGAAACTGCCTCAGAGGCCAGCCCTTAGTTACTAAACAACCATTATTTTCGCTTTATCGTGCTCACTCGCGCAGCTCGCGCATTTCGTATTTTTTTACTATCATTTTTTGGAGGTGTTATTCCAATTTCACGTATTATACCAATGCGTAAAATGCGAGTTTAGTGTATATATATATATATATATATATATATATATATATATTATATATATATATATATATAATATATATATATATATATATATATAATATATATATATATATATATATACATACATACATACATACATACATAAAGTTTTAGTGGAAAACTTTACCATAATTTCCATAAATCTGAAATCCTGCAGGGTATTGTGAGTACAAAACTTATATTTGTTGTATGACGAGACTGTCCAAAATATTAAAGGAAAAAAAATTGAGAACATTTTCGTGAGGGGAGAGAGAAGCTGCTGAACATTTCTGCCTTGAAGGAAATTTAGAAGAGTTGCCAGAGGTGAAGCCATCACATCACATTACCTAATTTTTTGTGTAAACTGGGGAAAGCTCTTAAGCCGTTTACCTGATCCTGTGGTTCTATATATTGTTAAAATCAGTATCCTTCCCATTTATATTAACTTGTTAGTTAGTTTGATACACGAAATAATTGAATAATTAAAAAAAAAATACCAAATATCCACCTGTCAACAGTACTGAGTTAAGTTGCCAAGTAGTACAGCTATCTTATTTTCTTCATTTTTTTTTTGCTTTTCTTTTAGCTTTCTCTTTTACTATTTTTTTTATTTTGTATATATATTGAGTTAAATGTAAAGTCTAATCCTGTGATAACATATCTTGGTAGTCAAGTGAGCTTATCAGTTAGGAAGAATATATAGCAGAAACAGGTGGGTGCCACCTCAGACACAAATTCGAATTTTCCTTCAGGTTTGACTTTTGTTTTTCTTTTTCTTTTTATCCTTAAATTACCATGGTCAAGTTTTTAAGTTAAGATGTGTGTTACCAGAAAAGAGATAAACTGAGTCACTAAATAGCACTTATATGGAGATATAAAAATTCTGTGTGAAGCTTAATTAAAAGTTTTTCTCTTTTTTTTTTCCTCTTTCTCGTCCTCTTTCTATATTCTGTGAGAGGAAGAACATAAAAATGACGCCATCTCTGTCCCAAACCTCTCCCATCCATGGGTCGGTAGGAGGGGTAGCCATTAGGGGACTTAAACAGAAAGTCAAGAATTTAGAGGCAATGGTTATAAGCCTTGATGATAAAATTCGGAATATGGATGGAGAAATGAAAGAGAATGAAACACTCAGAGAGCAAATAAGATCTTTGGAGGAAGCAAATAAAGCACAAGGGCAGGAGAGAAGGGAACTAGAAAAAAGAATAAAGAAGCTGGAAGGGGAAAAGAGTCAACTAGAATCTAGAATTTCTAAACAAGAAGATAAAAACAAACAGCTGAATGACAACCTAAAGGAATTAGATGCTAGTTCACTGCTCTCTTCTGAGAGAGACAAGATTGCTGCTTGGAATGTCCAGATTAAGGAAAACATTGAACAGTTCAGAAAAGAGTTCCAGGAGCTGAATATGGAAAATGATGCCATGAAAACTTCCTTTGCTGATGCACTAAAGGGGAATGTGGCAGTAAAAGAGGCTGTAAAGGTGGTGGCACTGGAAAACATACAAACAGTTGACTATAAAGAGACAGTAATCGAAAAAATGAAAGACGTTGTGATGGAAAGGGCAAACCCACTCATCAGACAGGCACTTAATAAGGAGAAGACAGTGGTAATCTCAGCCATAAGTGAATCCCAGGAGCCAACATGGCAGGGGAGACTTGAAAAAAATAAAGCTAGGGTTGTAAACCTGATAAGAAAGCTTGGAGTAGTATGTGGTCCTGAGGATATTGTAAACATACACCAACTAGGTAAATATTCGAGGGAAGGAAAGCCGAGACCAACAAAAGTAACCTTTGAGAGAGGGGAAACATGTAGGGAAATATTGTTGAGAAAAAAAAGTCTAAAAGACCTTCAAGAATTCAAAGAAGTGTTCATTAGACGATACAGAACACAGCAAGAGATGGGAAAGATCAAAAACTTGTTGCAAGAGGCAAGAAGGTTAAATGATGAAAGAGATGGAGAAGAGAAAAAAAATTTTCGTTACAGAGTTCTTCCAGACAAAGGGGAGATAAAGAAGATAATGACAGAAGATCAGGGGATGGGGCCTCATTAAGATTGTTATACACAAATGCTGATGGATTAGCTGGTAAGGCAGTAGAATTGAAAGATAGGATTCACAACAGTAAGGCAGATATAGTAGCAATTACAGAGACTAAGTTGAGTGAGGACATAAACAGTGTCACAGTTTTTCCTAAGGGCTTCAGAATACTAAGGGTTGAAAGATCTGAGAGGACTGGTGGAGGGATAGCACTGCTCATAAGTGAAAGGATTCAAGTTGAAGAAATAAACTTGGCTATAGAAAGTGAGTTCAAGGAATTTCTTGTTGCTCGCATAAATACTGGGTCTTAGAGCATTATAATAACTGTTGTATACAACCCACCAAGGAACCAAAATAGGCTTGAAGTTTATGAGGAAAGTCATATAGGTACTATTGAAGTCATAAACTCAGTTGCTAACATGGCACGGGGAAAAAAATGTAGGATTTTGATTATGGGAGACTTTAATAATAAAGAGATAGATTGGATAAATCTTGACCCACACAGTGGTGAGGACTCATTCGGGGCAAGATTCCTAGATTGCGTACAAGGGAATTTCCTACACCAACATGTAATGGAACCAACAAGGACCAGGGGTGGGGATGAGCCATCACTACTTGATCTAGTGTTCACAGATAATGTGTTGGATATTGAAAATATTGAGTATGAACCACCAGTTGGAAAGAGTGACCACTGTGTGTTGTTGATGGAGTATATCATTGAAGAAATTCTTCCTGAGAGTAGAGGCACTGAGGACATGAGGAGGAACTATCCGAAAGGAGATTACATCAAAATGAATGAGCTTTTTGCAGTTACTGACTGGAGAACCTTATTTTACAACAAATCTGTACAAGAGATGTATGACATCTTTTGTGAGAAATATGGGAAGATAGTAGATTGCTGCATACCTGTCACCAAAGTAGGTGTAATTCATGCCAGAGAGAAATGGTTCGATAATGGGTGTAAAAGAGCTAAGGAGTGGAGAGACAAATACTGGAAAAGGTATAGGAGGAGAAAAAACATAAATGCCTGGCAAACCTACAAAAGAGCAAGAAATGACTACCTAAGTAAAAGGAGAGAGGCAGAGAGAGACTATGAGAGGGACATCACCAGGAAGGCTAAAGAAAATTCCATGCTTTTCCACAGCTTTATCAGAGGGAAACTGAAGGTAAAAGAACAGGTTTTAAGGCTAAAGAGAGCGGATGGAAGCATCACTGAGACGGATGAAGAGATCTGCAAAGAATTGAACAAGGAGTTTCAGTCAGTATTTGCAGTAGAAAATACCCCACCCCCTCAGATTGCAGTGATAGAAGCTCAAGGGCCGGTATTAGAGAACATCAACTTTACAGCCACAGAGATATGCAAAGCGCTGATGGATTTAGATGTTCATAAAGCTACAGGTCCTGATGACATATCCCCTCATGTGCTTAAAAAATGCGCAAACACAATATCAGTGGCACTAAGTATCATATTTAAGGAGTCACTGGAGTCGGGGGAGATTCCAAGATGCTGGAAACAAGCAAATGTGATACCTATCTTCAAAAAGGGAATGAGGGATACGGCTCTGAACTATAGACCAGTTTCCTTAACCAGCATAGTTTGCAAAGTTATGGAGAAACTACTAAGGAAACATATTTCTCTTTACTTGGAATCCTTCAGCTTTTTGTCAGTGAGGCAACATGGCTTCAGATAAGGTAGATCAACAGTAACAAACTTATTAGAATTTTATGATGAGGTAAGCCAAATCTTACAGGAAAGAGAGGGCTGTGCAGATTGCATATTCCTAGACTTCCAGAAAGCGTTTGACACTGTTCCACATGGGAAACTTATTAGGAAGCTGCAATCAATGGCTAGAATAGGTGGAAATGTTTTGGAATGGATAAAAACTTACTTAGAAGGAAGGGAACAGAGGGTTAGAGTAAGACACTCAGTGTCTGAATGGAGAAGAGTTAGTAGTGGAGTTCCACAGGGTTCAGTTTTAGGGCCACTTTTGTTCCTTGTATATGTAAATGACCTACCAGAGTCTGTAAATTCATTCATGAATATGTTTGCAGATGATGCAAAGATTGTGAAGAAAGTAAAAAACGAGAACAATGGTAGAGAACTTCAGGAGGATCTAAATAATCTGCATGAGTGGTCAGAAATGTGGCTAATGAAATTCAATACTTCAAAATGTAAGGTAATGAGAATGGGTACAAGTGCAAGAAGGCCCAAGCTTGACTACTCGGTGACTGGAGTACAACTTCAAGAGACAGAAAATGAGAGAGATCTAGGAGTAAACATACTGGCAGATTTGTCTCCAGAAATACATATAAATGGCATAGTAAGGGTAGCATATGCATTCTTATCAAATGTAAGGGTAGCCTTCAGGCACATGGACAAGGAAATGTTCAGAAATATTTATGTAACCTATGTGAGGCCAAAACTCGAATATGCAGCCCCCTTTTGGAATCCGCACTTGAAAAAGCACATAGCTAAGCTTGAAAAAGTTCAAAGACATGCCACGAAACTGGTGCCAGAAATACGCAATCTCAGTTATGATGAGAGGCTGAGGGAATTAGACTTACCATCACTCGAAGCTAGAAGAGTGAGGGGGGGATATGGTGACAGTCTTTAAATTCCTTCATGGTTATGATAGAGTGGATAGGGATCGATATTTTGATATGGCTGGCTCTAGAACTAGAGGTCATAGTTTGAAGCTTCGTAAGAAAACTTGTTTGCAGGATGTAAGGAAATACTTTTTCAGTGTAAGAGTAGTTGATAATTGGAATTCGCTAAGCGAGGAGGTAGTTAATGCTATCTCAATCCATAGTTTTAAGGACAGGTATGATAAGTATCACTAAGTCTAAGATGGAACCGATCAGGAGACGGAAGATACGAGCTTTGGGCTCTTTCCCGTAAACACAATTAGGTAATCACAATTAGGTAATCTCATACATACATACATGTAAATTCATTCATGACTATGTTTGCAGATGATGCAAAGATTGTGAAGAAAGTAAAAAACGAGAACAATGGTAGAGAACTTCAGGAGGATCTAAATAATCTGCATGAGTGGTCAGAAAAGTGGCTAATGAAATTCAATACTTCAAAATGTAAGGTAATGAAAATGGGTACAAGTGCAAAAAGGCCCAAGCTTGACTACTCGGTGGCTGGAGTACAACTTCAAGAGACAGAAAATGAGAGAGATCTAGGCGTAAACATACTGGCAGATTTGTCTCCAGAAATACATATAAATGGCATAGTAAGGGCAGCATATACATTCTTATCAAATGTAAGGGTAGCCTTCAGGCACATGGACAAGGAAATGTTCAGAAATATTTATGTAACCTATGTGAGGCCAAAACTCGAATATGCAGCCCCCTTTTGGAATCCGCACTTGAAAAAGCACATAGCTAAGCTTGAAAAAGTTCAAAGACATGCCACGAAACTTTTGCCAGAAATACGCAATCTCAGTTATGATGAGAGGCTGAGGGAATTAGACTTACCATCACTCGAAGCTAGAGAGAGTGAGGGGGGGATATGGTGACAGTCTTTAAATTCCTTCATGGTTATGATAGAGTGGATAGGGATCGATATTTTGATATGGCTGGCTCTAGAACTAGAGGTCATAGTTTGAAGCTTCGTAAGAAAACTTGTTTGCAGGATGTAAGGAAATACTTTTTCAGTGTAAGAGTAGTTGATAATTGGAATTCGCTAAGCGAGGAGGTAGTTAATGCTATCTCAATCCATAGTTTTAAGGACAGGTATGATAAGTATCACTAAGTCTAAAATGGAACCGATCAGGAGACGGGAAGATACGAGCTTTTGGCTCTTTCCCGTAAACACAATTAGGTAATCACAATTAGGTAATCACATACATACATACATATATATATATATATATATATATATATATATATATATATATATATATATATATATATATATATATATATATATATATATATATATATATATATATATATATATATATATATATATACATATATATATAGTAGGTCATAGTAAGTTTTACTCTAACAATATGCCTCCATTCCCTATTACATAAATTTTTAATATTCAGTATTCACTCATCTTATACGTAGTGTATTTACTTTAAAGTCATTAACTGCTATGACAAATAACCTAAGAATTGGCAAACTATTTCAGCTATTAGCTACTCTTTTAAGAGACAAAATATTTTGATCTCTTTAGTGCGGTTTCTGGTAAATCATAAAATTGACTAACATTTTATGATTTTCTAAACTAGTACACCAATATTTACATATTTTCATCCTTTCATTATTTTATATACCTCTGTCATGTAACCACCAAGCCTTTTTTCCTCATTTTTTATAATTCCCAGTGTTTGCATCGTTGTTCATAAAGTAGATTCCGTAATTCTGTTAAGAAAGTTTTGTATGAGAAAGTGGTTGTACCAACTGTGATGTATGGATCAGAGTTATGGGGTATGAAAGTAAGTGAGAAACGGAAACTAAATGTGATTACCTAATTGTGATTACCTAATTGTGTTTACGGGAAAGAGCCCAAAGCCCGCATCTTCCCGTCTCCTGAACGGTTCCATTTTAGACTTAGTGATACTTATCATACCTGTCCTTAAAACTATGGATTGAGATAGCATTAACTACCTCCTCGCTTAGCGAATTCCAATTATCAACTACTCTTACACTGACAAAGTATTTCCTTACATCCTGCAAACAAGTTTTCTTACGAAGCTTCAAACTATGACCTCTAGTTCTAGAGCCAGCCATATCAAAATATCGATCCCTATCCACTCTATCATAACCATGAAGGAATTTAAAGACTGTCTCCATATCCCCCCTCACTCTTCTAGCTTCGAGTGATGGTAAGTCTAATTCCCTCAGCCTCTCATCATAACTGAGATTGCATATTTCTGGCACCAGTTTCGTGGCATGTCTTTGAACTTTTTCAAGCTTAGCTATGTGCTTTTTCAAGTGCGGATTCCAAAAGGGGGCTGCATATTCGAGTTTTGGCCTCACATAGGGTACATAAATATTTCTTAACATTTCCTTGTCCATGTGCCTGAAGGCTACCCTTACATTTGATAAGAATGCATATGCTGCCCTTACTATGCCATTTATATGTATTTCTGGAGACAAATCTGCCAGTATGTTTACTCCTAGATCTCTCTCATTTTCTGTCTCTTGAAGTTGTACTCCAGCCACCGAGTAGTCAAGCTTGGGCCTTCTTGCACTTGTGCCCATTCTCATTACCTTACATTTTGAAGTATTGAATTTCATTAGCCACTTTTCTGACCACTCATGCAGATTATTTAGATCCTCCTGAAGTTCTCTACCATTGTTCTCGTTTTTTGCTTTGTTCACAATCTTTGCATCATCTGCAAACATATTCATGAATGAATTTACAGACTCTGGTAGGTCATTTACATATACAAGGAACAAAAGTGGCCCTAAAACTGAACCCTGTGGAACTCCACTACTAACTCTTCTCCATTCAGACACTGAGTGTCTTACTCTAACCCTCTGTTCCCTTCCTTCTAAGTAAGCTTTTATCCATTCCAAAACATTTCCACCTATTCTAGCCATTGATTGCAGCTTCCTAATAAGTCTCCCATGTGGAACAGTGTCAAACGCTTTCTGGAAGTCTAGGAATATGCAATCTGCCCAGCCCTCTCTTTCCTGTAAGATTTGGCTTACTTCATCATAAAATTCTAATAAGTTTGTTACTGTTGATCTACCTTCTCTGAAGCCATGTTGCCTCACTGACAAAAAGTTGAAGGATTCCAAGTGAAGAGAGATATGTTTCCTTAGTAGTTTCTCCATAACTTTGCAAACTATGCTGGTCAAGGAAACTGGTCTATAGTTCAGAGCCGTATCAATCCTTCCCTTTTTGAAGATAGGTATCACATTTGCTTGTTTCCAGCATCTTGGAAATGTGTTTGAGATGAGATGCCTGAGGAGTATGATTGATGTATCTCGGTTGGATAGGGTTAGGAATGAAGTGGTGAGGGTAAGAACGGGGGTGAGGAGTGAATTGGCAGCCAGAGTAGATATGAATGTTCTGAGATGGTTTGGCCATGTGGAGAGGATGGATGATGAAGGACTGCTGAAAAGGTGATGAATGCGAGAGTTGATGGGAGAAATGCTAGAGGGACGCCTAGGTTGGGGTGAATGGATGGAGTAAGGAGAACCCTGAATAATAGGAGGATGGATGTGAGGGAAGCAAGTGAGTGTGCTAGGAATAGGAATGAGTGGCGAGCAATTGTGATTACCTAGTTGTGTTTACGGGAAAGAGCCCAAAGCTCGTATCTTCCCGTCTCCTGATCGGTTCCATTTTATACTTAGTGATACTTATCATACCTGTCCTTAAAACTATGGATTGAGATAGCATTAACTACCTCCTCACTTAGCGAACTCCAATTATCAACTACTCTTACACTGAAAAAGTATTTTCTTACATCCTGCAAACAAGTTTTCTTGCGAAGCTTCAAACTATGACCTCTAGTTCTAGAGCCAGCCATATCAAAATATCGATCCCTATCCACTCTGTCATAACCATGAAGGAATTTAAAGACTGTCACCATATCCCCCCTCACTCTTCTAGCTTCGAGTGATGGTAAGTCTAATTCCCTCAGCCTCTCATCATAACTGAGATTGCGTATTTCTGGCACCAGTTTCGTGGCATGTCTTTGAACTTTTTCAAGCTTAGCTATGTGCTTTTTCAAGTGCAGATTCCAAAATGGGGCTGCATATTCGAGTTTTGGCCTCACATAGGTTACATAAATATTTCTGAACATTTCCTTGTCCATGTGCCTGAAGGCTACCTTTACATTTGATAAGAATGCATATGCTACCCTTACTATGCCATTTATATGTATTTCTGGAGACAAATCTGCCAGTATGTTTACGCCTAGATCTCTCTCATTTTCTGTCTCTTGGAGTTGTACTCCAGCCACCGAGTAGTCAAGCTTGGGCCTTCTTGCACTTGAACCCATTCTCATTACCTTACATTTTGAAGTATTGAATTTCATTAGCCACTTTTCTGACCATAAATGCAGTTTATTTGATCCTCCTGAAGTTCTCTACCATTGTTCTCGTTTTTTACTTTCTTCACAATCTTTGCATCATCTGCAAACATATTCATGAATGAATTTACAGACTCTGGTAGGTCATTTACATATACAAGGAACAAAAGTGGCCCTAAAACTGAACCCTGTGGAACTCCACTACTAACTCTTCTCCATTCAGACACTGAGTGTCTTACTCTAACCCTCTGTTCCCTTCCTTCTAAGTAAGTTTTTATCCATTCCACAACATATCCACCAATTCTAGCCA
The DNA here is from genome assembly GCA_037179515.1 of Halocaridina rubra. Classification (NCBI taxonomy): domain Eukaryota; kingdom Metazoa; phylum Arthropoda; class Malacostraca; order Decapoda; family Atyidae; genus Halocaridina; species Halocaridina rubra. The sequence goes on from JAXCGZ010022904.1 coordinate 18,156, forward strand.
TTGGTTGCAGCTTCCTAATAAGTCTCCCATGTGGAACAGTGTCAAACGCTTTCTGGAAGTCTAGGAATATGCAATCTGCCCAGCCCTCTCTTTCCTGTAAGATTTGGCTTACCTCATCATAAAATTCTAATAAGTTTGTTACTGTTGATCTACCTTCTTGAAGCCATGATGCAGCTCTGATGGGCATCTGCTGTTACCACGGGGTTGCATATTACAGAGGTAGCCCTGTGGCAAGGGCAGTAGGGGAGTTGGCATATAAGAAGCGACACAGGTTGTGGAAGAGCCAGGAGGATGGGCTGTAGCACTCCAGCAGTGCCATCAGAATGGTCGCTAGCATCCTTGTCATTGCCCATAAAGCAAAGAAATCCCCTTATTGTTTCTTTTTTTTATGTTGGCTACCCCCCAAATTTGGGAAACAGCCAAGGTAAATGAAATATATATATATATATATATATATATATATATATATATATATATATATATATATATATATATATATAGCTTGTTCCTTTTTAGGAGTATTTTTATCTGCAAAATTGTAATAACACCCCCAAAAAATAATACTCCAAAAATACGAAGTTCGCGAATAACGCCCGCCAAAAAAGATGTAATTTTTTTTTTATTTCAGTAAATAAGCGACTGCGGACGCTTTTCCCGCCAAGCTGCCATCAGTGTGTCGTTACCCAGTATAGTGCGTGGAAATAGTTAGTGCTCTGTGTTTGTGTTACGTTTGTGTTTTCAGTTCTTTTATATTTTAAAGTTTATATATTGTACTATCATGGCCAGTAAAAGACTAGGAAAAGACTTTGTAAGTGCTTCTACTCCCAAAAGAGCGAAACAGGCAATAATTCTTGAAATAAAATTGCAAGTGTTGGGCCGTTGTGAGTGTACGGTCGTCCTTAAACCGGCAGTGCATCTCAGTGATTGTTAAGGTTTGTGTTTTCAGTTCTTTTATATTTTAAAGATTATATATTGTACATACTATCATGGCCAGTAAACGCCCAGGAAAAGACTGTATAAGTTCTTGTACTCCCAAAAGAGGCAGAAAGGCAATAATTCTTGAAATAAAATTGCAAGATTTGGGCCGTTATGAGTGGTGAGAGTTTGGTACCCATTAATCCGGCGATGCATCTCAGTGAATGTTATGGTGTGTGTTTTTGGCTCTTTTATATTTTAAAGATTATATATTATACATACTATCATGGCCAGTAAACGCCCAGGAAAAGACTGTATAAGTGCTTCTACTCCCAAAAGAGGCAGAAAGGCGATAATTCTCGAAATAAAATTGCAAGGGTTGAGCCGTCATGAAAGTGGTGAGAGTACGATTGCCATTGAAACTGCGTTGCATTTCAGTGATGTTATGGTTTGTGTTTTCAGTTCTTTTATATTTTAAAGATTATATATTGTACTATCATGGCCAGTAAACACCCAGGAAAAGACTGTATAAGTGCTTCTACTCCCATAAGAGGCAGAAAGGCAATAATTCTTGAAATAAAATTGCAAGGGTTGAGCCGTCATGAGAGTGGTGAGAGTACGGGCGCCATTGAACAGGCGTTGCATCTTAGTGACTGTATGTACATACGCACTATCCATGAAAATGCGGAAAAAATAAATAAAAGTGCAAAAGCTGGTTTTAGTTTAACTGCGGCTAAGAATTCATATTCTCGATCAGATATTATGGGGAAAATGGAAAAAATGGTAAAGAAGTTTTCATATTGTCGATCAGCTATTTTGGAGAAAATGGGAAAAATGGTAAGTGTATGACACTGATTCCATGAGTACAAACCCAGTTTACCCTAGATCTGGACAAGAATTTCCCTAAATCCATATTGAGTGCCCTAAATGTAATGAAATTCATTATTATTATTATTATTATTATTATTATTATTATTATTATTATTATTATTATTATTATTATTATTATTATTATTATTATTATTATTATTATTATTATAATGATTATTATTATATACTCAAAGTAGATATCACTCATCATCATTCTCTGATTGCCCTAAATTAGGGTATTTTATCCACTGTGCATGGATATATTTATAACTGTTTGTGTTTTCAGTTCTTTTAAATTTTACAGATATCTGTATACGTGTACTATAATATAATGGCTAGTTGCATAATGAAAAAATTTAGTTTTCTAGTCTTGCTTTTGTTAATTGTTTCTTACGTTTGGCAGATAGAGGTTCGTTCTCCTCTTCTAATACCGCTTATGTCAAGTGCTCACCACCACCACGCGCATCCCATACCTGTTGGTCACCGTATAATAGAGTGAGTAGAATGTGTGTTATCTTTTTATATAAAGTGAGTAGAATGTGTTTTATATATTTTTTTGTTACAGTAACTAAGGCGTTGCATAATGAAAAAAATTTTGTTTTCTAGTCTTGCTTTTGTTAATTGTTTCTTACGTTTGGCAGATAGGGGTTCCTTCTCCTCTTCTTATACCGCTGACGTCACGTTCTCACCATACCAGAGTCTGTAAATTCATTCATGAATATGTTTGCAGATGATGCAAAGATTGTGAAGAAAGTAAAAAACGAGAACAATGGTAGAGAACTTCAGGAGGATCTAAATAATCTGCAAGAGTGGTCAGAAAAGTGGCTAATGAAATTCAATACTTCAAAATGTAAGGTAATGAGAATAGGTACAAGTGCAAGAAGGCCCAAGCTTGACTACTCGGTGGCTGGAGTACAACTTCAAGAGACAGAAAATGAGAGAGATCTAGGAGTAAACATACTGGCAGATTTGTCTCCAGAAATACATAGAAATGGCATAGTAAGGGCAGCATATGCATTCTTATCAAATGTAAGGGTAGCCTTCAGGCACATGGACAAGGAAATGTTCAGAAATATTTATGTAACCTATGTGAGGCCAAAACTCGAATATGCAGCCCCCTTTTGGAATCCGCACTTGAAAAAGCACATAGCTAAGCTTGAAAAAGTTCAAAGACATGCCACAAAACTGGTGCCAGAAATACGCAATCTCAGTTATGATGAGAGGCTGAGGGAATTAGACTTACCATCACTCGAAGCTAGAAGAGTGAGGGGGGATATGGTGACAGTCTTTAAATTCCTTCATGGTTATGATAGAGTGGATAGGGATCGATATTTTGATATGGCTGGCTCTAGAACTAGAGGTCATAGTTTGAAGCTTCGTAAGAAAACTTGTTTGCAGGATGTAAGAAAATACTTTTTCAGTGTAAGAGTAGTTGATAATTGGAATTCGCTAAGCGAGGAGGTAGTTAATGCTATCTCAATCCATAGTTTTAAGGACAGGTATGATAAGTATCACTAAGTCTAAAATGGAACCGATCAGGAGACGGGAAGATATGAGCTTTTGGCTCTTTCCCGTAAACACAATTAGGTAATCACAATTAGGTAATCACCACTATGCTTGTCCCATGCCTGTTGCTCACCGTATAATAGAGTGAGTAGAAGATGTTATTTTTATTTTTGTTTTTTTGTTACAGTAATTCAGGCGTTGAATAATGATAAATTTTTTTTAGGTTTTTAGTCTTGCTTTTGTTAATTGTTTATTTTATCTTTGTTTACGTTTGCAGATGGGGTTCGTTCTAACACTTCCCCCTCTCTTCCGCTACCGCAAACATCATGTGCTCACCGCCACCACACTCGGCCCTTGCCTGTTGCGTACCTATCGAGTGAGTAGAATGTGTTTTACATTTAGGCATTGCATAATGATTTTTTTTTTTTCGTTTTTTAGTCTTGATTTGGTTATTTATAATTTTTATTTTATCTTTGTTTATATTTGCAGATAGAGGTTCGTTCTCTTGCATCCTCCTCCTCTTCTACCACTTAAGTTACGTGCCCACCGCCACCATGCATGTCCCAGTGTACTGTATGACTGTTGCCAACCTCCTAATAGAGTACAGTACAGTATGTTAATTCCTTGCTGTACAGTAAATCTGAATATCTTTTGTATACTCTTAAAAATAGATACAGGGCTTTCTGCTTTGTTATGTAGTTATAAAATATGTTTTTACTTCTCTTATATCTATGGCATGTGTGTCTATGTAAGGTTTGGAAAGTATCTAAGCCCTTTATCATTGTTTCCTTTGGAAAATGACTCGTTATTTCACGCGATTTTCCATTTTCCCGACACTTCTGAGAACCTATCTTTGCATTATTCTGAGAACAGGTATATATATATATATATATATATATATATATATATATATATATATATATATATATATATATATATATATATATATATATATATATATATATATATATATATATATATATATATATATATATATATATATATATATATATATATATATATATATATATATATATATATATATATATATATATATATATATATATATATATATATATATATATATATATATATATCTATCTATCTATCTATATATATATATATATATATATATATATATATATATATATATATATATATATATATATATATATATATATATATATATATATATATATATATATATATATATATATATATATATATATATATATATATATATATATATATATGTATATATATGACTGAGTGTTTTGCTCCAAGTCACCAGAGGTCATTATAGATGCCTTATAGTGATTTTATTGTCTTTTAACCATCTTTTTTTTTTCTTACTAAAAAAAATTCTCACTCCTTGCATTTTGCAGATTATAATTATTTACAATGATTGATAGAGTGAAAGATGTGCATGCATTTAGGGGTTTGGCTGCTGGGATGTCTGATCATTTTTTGGTTGAAGCAAAAGTGGTAGTAGAAAAAGAGTGGGGAAATAGAGTGGGGGGATGTAGAAGGGAAATGGTGAAGGTGGAAGAGTTGAAAAAAACAAGAGAATAGACAGGAATATCAGGACAGGTTGAAAGTGGCTTATGACAGGGTGAAAGAAAGAGAAGTTGGGGAGTTAGAGGAGGAATGGGGGTTGATGAAAGAATGTTTTGTGGGACATGCAAGTGATGTGTGTGGAAAGAGGTTTGTTGGAGGTGGCATGAGGAGGGGCAGCGAGTGGTGGAATGAAGGGGTGAAAATGAAGGTGGAAGATAAAAAGAGGGCCTTTGAGGAATTGCTGCAGTGTAAAAGTAGGGAGAAGTATGAAAGATATAGGGAGAAAAATGTGGAAACCAAGCGGAAGGTAGAGGAAGAGAAGAGGTTGGCAAATGTTAGGTGGGGACAGAATTTTAGTGGGTCATATGAGGAAAATAAAAAGAAGTTTTGGGAAGAAGTGAAGAGAGTAAGGAAGGGCGGACCGAGGATGGAAGAGACAAGGAAAGATGTGAGTGGACAGATGTTAAGAGGGAAAGATGTAAGGAAAAAATGGGCAGAATATTTTGAGTGCTTGCCGAATGTTGAAGAAGATAGAGAGGAAGCTATAGTGGCAGTGGGGGGTGTTCAGGTGCCAGTAATGGGAGATGAAAATGAGAGAGAGATTACAAGAGAGGAGGTGAAAAGGGCATTGTATGAAGCGAAAGCAGGTAAAGCACCTGGAATGGATGGTGTGAGAGCGGAGATGTTGAAAGAAGGGGCTGTGACTGCATTGGAATGGTTAGTGAGAGTGTTTAATATATGCTTTGTGTTGTCAATGGTGCCAGTGGAATGAGTGATTGCTTGTATAGTGCCCCTATACAAAGGTAAGGGAGATGTGTATGAATGCAGTAATTTTAGGGGTATAAGTTTGTTGAGTGTGGTAGGAAAAGTGTATGGTAGGATAATGGTTAGTAAGATTAGGGATAAGACAGAAAATGTGATTGAGGAAGTGCAGAGTGGTTTTAGGAGAGGTAGAGGTTGTATAGATCAGATTTTTATAGTTAGGCAGTTATGTGAGAAATATTTAGCAAAGGGTAAGGATGTGTATTTTGCATTTTTAGATCTGGAGAAAGCGCATGATAGAGTTAATAGAGAGGCAATGTGGAATGTTCTGAGATTATATGGAATTAATGGTGAATTGTTGCATGCAGTGAAGAGTTTGTATGAGGGCAGTAGAGCTTGTGTTAGGGTAGGGAATGAAGTGAGTGAGTGGTTTCCAGTGAGTGTGGGACTGAGACAGGGATGTGTGATGTCACCATGGCTGTTCAATTTGTATATTGATGGAGTCGTAAGAAAGGTGAATGAGTGAGTGCGTGGTCGAGGTTTGAGAATGGTAGATGGGGATGATAACGAGTGGGAGCTGAATCAGTTGCTGTTTGAAGATGATACTGTGGTGGTGGTAGATTCAGAGGAGAAGCTGTGTCAGTTAGTGTCAGAATTTGGAATGGTGTGTGAGAGAAGAAAGTTGTGAGTGAATGTGGAAAAGAGTAAGGTTATGAGGTGTACAAGAAATGAGGATGATGCTGGATTGCATGTTATGTTGAATGGAGAGACACTTGAGGAAGTTGATCGGTTTAAGTATTTAGGCTCAGTTATAGCTGCAAATGGTGGAGTGGAAGCAGATGTGTGTCAGAGTGAATGAAGGATGTAAAGTGTTGGGTGCATTGAAAGGAGTGATGAAGAATAGAGGGTTGGAAGTGAATGTTTAAGAAAGTTTTGTATGAGAAAGTGGTTGTACCAACTGCGATATATGGATCAGAGTTATGGGGTATGAAAGTAAGTGAGAGACGAAAACTAACTGTGTTTGAGATGAAATGCCTGAGGAGTATGATTGGTGTATCTCTGTTGGATAGGGTGAGAGCAAGAACTTGTGTGAGGAGAGAAATTGCAGCCAGAGTAGATATGAATTGTCTGAGATGGTTTGGCCATGTGGAAAGGATGGATGATGAAAGACTGTTGAAAAAGGTGATGAATGCGAGATTTGATGGGAGAAATGCTAGAGGGAGGCCTAGGTTTGTGTGGATGGATGGAGTATGGAGAGCCCTGAATGATGGGAGGATGGATGTGAGGGAAGCAAGCAAGTGTGCTAGGAATAGGAATGAGTGGCGAGCGATTGTGACGCAGCTCTGATGGGCATCTGCTGTTACCACGTGGCTGCATCTTACAGAGGTAGCCCTGTGGTAGGGGCAGTAGGGGAGTTGGCAGTTGTGAAGCGACACAGGTTGTGGAAGAGCCGGGAGGATGGGCTGTGGCACTCCAGCAATGCCATCTGAATGGTCAATAGCTCCCTCGTCATTGCCCATAGAGCAAAGTAATCCCCTTATTTTTTTTTATGTCTGCTACCCCCCAATTAAAGGGGGAAACAGCCAAGGTAGATAGATAGAAGAATTTATAGTTCAGTATATCGCTAATTTTAAACATATCTTGTTTAATATTCTTGTACGTGTAGAAAGCATGATCCCAATATAAAAATCTCCCTCCTATTCCTCTGTTTTTGGCTTTTTTTTTCTCATGAACAATGCCATAATCCTATCAAGTCTGTTAGATACATTGTTTATGCAAGTTTCTTATTATAAACTTGCTTTGCTGATAAATATTGCTATATTATAAAAATTGCTCTTGCTAATAATTTTGTTATAAATTTGACCCAGTTGATATGTCATTAGCCTGTCTAGATGCATATTCAGTAGCTTCTTTATTATTTAAATGGTTAAAATTCCGTCTCCTGCAACGCAAAGAACGTTCTGGAGATTGTTCGTCAGTAACCTATTTTGCCCATAATAATTCTCGTATTTTTTAATGAAAATTTCCTCTGATTCCATTCCCATACAAAACGAACTTTTGTAGATTACCTAACTGGAATCTTATTTGCCAAACTTAATTCCTTGACCTCGAAAATACCGCCGATATACATTGATTCATGCACTGTGCCAGAAGATCGCTCATTTCCACATAAAAATTTATCCCTTTTTCCTAACGAATTCTAATATCATTTCACTCCTTTCAATCATCGTAAATGTTTTGAGTTATAAGTCGCAAATACTTCAAAAGGTGGTTTTGTCCTTTTTCCAATGCAAATATTTCTAGCAAACCAAAATTGAATTAATACATATTTAGCTCGTAGATTCTCCCTTTATCATAAATAAAGTGTTTTACCATATAAATTGCAAATAATAAGTAATTTTGCCCTATTGGCATTGCAGACTTTTGTGGTTGCCCACAGTTTAAGGAATACATACTGTATTTGTCTTGCCTATTCTTCAGTTATTGTGAATAAATTGTTTTACTCTAGTTGAAGCAAATAATTAATAGTTTTGTATTCTCTTACGGTTGCATAAATATTTCTGGTTAGCTGTGACTAACCAGTATATTTTCATCCAGTAGAATAATATTGGCAACTCATTATTTGTGCATTGGTGCCTTCAGGTCTCCCATTATTAATGGTGTGTTATTTCTGTTTCTGCAATTGCAGTGTCCTCTATTCTACTCTGCCTGTGTGACAGAGGTGATCGTCGAGTTGAGGCCAAAGTCTTGGCATCCCCCATCTGTGTTGCCAGGATTCGAAATCGTGCTCACCACTTCCGGGATTCGAGGCAGCATTCCATAAATTTAAGTTTTAAATTTTATCCAGCTCTCCTGAAATTAATTCAGTTTTTTTTAATGTGTCATTGCATTTCCAAAATTAAAATAAAGTTCCATTCTGAGTTTCTTTTACCCGAGTACTGGTAGATTGGGTAAAATGAAAAAAAAAATTAGTAATTGTCCTGTCTGTTTGTGATCTCTTAACCGAGTTCAGTACTTTGAGTCCCCTTAGTAAAACAGAAATTTAACAACCTCTCCACAACACAAAATTGGCATCTTAACAGGGACCCAAACAGACTGATTTTAATAAATTGTTATTTATTTTGCTTTTTAACATTGCACATGGAACCCGATTATCATTGACTCGGATTATTGAAATGAATGAATCTTAGGATGCACACAAATATGTTATCGCTAGAGAAGCTGCAAATCAGTCATTTCTTTTTTTCTCAAAATTTATTACGGTAACCAATACTTTAGTTGTTTACTGTATGGTAAACAAAATTTCAGGAAATCTGCATGAGATTATGTGGTAACAGAATTAAGAAATTTTGCATGATGAGAACATGTGTTCTTTAAGATTTCACTTATTTACGTGATAAGATTGAGTTTTAAAGTATTAGTGTTTTATATATCCATTAATGGGTGACATTTGTTAAGAATATTTTATATTTCTTTGGAATTTAGGAATTGGGAGTAAGCATATTAAGTACATTGCTTATAATTGAGTTATTATATTCAAGCATTGACTGTTCATAGATTGGGAAGAAAAACTTTGGCGTTGTTTGTTGAGCCTAGGCTAATCTCTTCATGTGTGTGAGTTGTCACTCAGAAATAGATTTTCTCATTATTAGTAGACGCATGTGCAATTTGGCTGCCATGTAAGCCGTTAGCTTATCTTTGGTGTATTTTGCATAGGATCTGTGCCCTTTTGGCAACTCTCCAGAATTTTACTTACGACATTTTATTTGTTGGTACTGCCATATACTTGCTCGTACTCAGGCACGACTGCTATACTTTACTTGTTTGTATTCTCTTGCTCTGGGTACTTGTCTGTAAAATTTGTTGTTGCTCATTCCTTTCGTTTGCACCATATCGCAGGTACTGCCACATATTGCTGTTAAGCAAGCACAACTGCCATCCTGTATTACCAGTGTTTCATGCACTGTTTTGTAACAGTTTGCTGCTGTTGCACTTGATTGTATTTTGAGTCAGAGTCACTTTCATAGTGAGATTTTGGGATCACCGTTACATTTAAGTTTGAACTGTGGTGTTGAATTTTTGTTTCTCTCCTTGGTGTTGTATGGTTGTTTCATTTTTTTTACTATTATAGAGATTTGTTTTTTTTTTGTGGTCAATTTGGTTTTGCACTTCATTGTTGACTGTTTAGGACACCACCATGGCAATTGGGTAGTAACAGGAAACCAACATGGAAACCATCGAAACATTCGATGATGAGAGTTACCTGGACAAGATGATTGCTATGGGTGAGAAATACGGCTATTCCCCAGGACCGATGCTCCTCGAGAAGGCTCATAACAAGATGGCTATATGCCGAGCTGAGCTGGAGAGGAAAGCACATGAGCAGGAGCAGGCACAAGCGAAACGAGAGAGAGAGCAAGCACAATGCATTTACGACAAGACTCAGGCACATGCACAATGCAAACATGAGCTTGCACTTAATTGACATCAAGCAGAAACCCCAGACAGTGGTCCTTCACCCAGAAATGGAGACCAGCCTCATGAGAAGCCCTTCTCAATACGGACATACAAGGATGATGGCAAGCAACTGCTTGATACTTACATCCGCTCTCTCGAAAGTCTTACAACCGCTAGTGAAGGTACAGAGGCTGAGAAGAGTCATTGGCTGCTTGCCTCCATGCCACCCCGTCTGCTAGCCCTGGTCAATGAACTCGACCATGGGCAACCTAGGGACTATGAGAAAGTTAAAAGCTAACTCCTTGCCTCGCAGAACTTTTCGCCAGCTGAGTGTCATGCTAGGTTTGTCTCTGCTTTCCCAATGAAGGAGGAGAAATGTAGTACCTTTGGCAAAGGCTCGCCTCTTTGATGATTGGTTGCAAGTTGCAAAGTGTCCTCCTGAGCAGCGGTATCCGTTCTTGATGTTTGATTCAATTGCAAATGACCTCCCTACGGATACTGTTGCAAATTTTAGGACTCAGCTTATGGATGAGATCAACTTCTAGAAAAGTTTAGCCACTGTGGATGAGTACCTCCAGCACAACCAGCCTGAAGTCTGTGACCTTATGAGGGCAAGAGGGCAAGAAGGGCCAATCCCAAGGTTCGTCCTCAGAGAGTCATCTCCCCCGCAGCAGACCATGATTCTCACCAGAAAAGAGATCGCAGGAACGGGAAACACAAGGGCCCTTCTCAGAACTTCAATCGTCCAGCTCATCCTCCTCACACTCCTAAGCCTTATTATGGCCATGCACCCACACTCAAGAAGGATGACTCAGTTAGACCTAAGCCTCAGTATTTCAGAGGTAAGGGCAATTACTCTGCTCCACCTTCCTAGGGTTTTCAGACGAACTATATGATCCATCACACTCAATCTTACAGCGGTGGCCATCATAACAGTATGGCCACTCACTCAGCCCATGCCGTAGAAAGAAAGCCAGAAAGCGCCACTGAGGAACTACCAAACAAACTAGCCTATGTGCAATTGACCATACATGATGATCTCGAGATGATCCCAAAATGCCTAGGAGCCATAAATGGTGTGGAAGTTCAGATAGCCCTCTACACAGGGACCAGTGGCATATTTCTTGAGGAGAGATTCGTCAGGGATGAAGATTTAACCGGCAAATTCGCTCATGTTCGGGTTGCTGAGGGAACACCTCAGATATGACGCTGCTGAGTCACTGACCTGGATTGCAAATACTACAAGAGAAAAGCCCCACCTGTGGCATTGATTGGGCTTGTGCACCCTGTCTTGCTAGGTTGTGTACTGAACCTAGCTCCTATCTTTCAAGCCGAACTCTACCATGAAGATATTTTTCAGTGACATCCGTCGGGCGAAGTCACAACAAGCCATTTCAGCAGCAACTACTGGCTCCAACGCCAGGAATTTGAACAATTCTCCAACTGACTCCATTGACTCTGCCGCAGTTAGTACCCGTAATGTGGAACGTGGAGAGTTTTCCCCTCCTTTACCAGATGATGCACCTCTAGAGCCACTGAAGTCCTGTCCAGACTTTGCCAAACTGCATCAGGACTGCCCCAACCTCAAATACTGGACGCAACAGGCCACGAAGGGAAGAACCTTTATTGTAAGAGGAGGAGGCCAGATCACTTACACCCTTGAAGATGGAGTCCTTCGTAGGCATGTGACTAAAGATGGCCACACCTTTAAACAGTTTGTGGTGCCCGATTCGTTACGCCGCCAGGCTATGTATGTGGCATGCCATTTACCTGTGAACAGACGCAGAGGCAAGTTAAAAACTCGGTGCTTCCTTCAGAAGGCTTTTGCATTACCAAACATATATGCCAAGGTAGACAGATACGTGGGCTCCTGCCCTGTTTATCAATCCACCTCTATGGCACTGGTACCAAAAGTCCCATTTTCCAAGGTCGCTATTGACATATTAGGTCCTATTAACCCAGCTTCATCCACAGGGAAATAGTTCCTCCTGCTATACGTAGACCTGGCAACAAGGTACCCAAATGCAGTGCCGCTATCTTCTTTCACGACCGAAGCAGTCGCTCAGGCCCTATTTGAAATCTGCTCCAGGGTTGGCTTTCCTGAGCAGGTCACTTCTGACAATGGTGGTCAGTTTACAAGTAGGCACTTTGAGGCTTTCTGTAAGCTCTTAGAAATGAAGCACATTCGTACGAGTGTCTATGATGCCAATCAAGTGGAGCATGTGAATGCTATAATGGGACATAGAAGCGCCGTTTGCGCAAGCTAGTGATAGATATACCCAGGCATTGGGACAAGTATATCCCTGCTGCACTTTTCTCCTTCAGAGACACGCTCCATGACACTACTGGATACTCTCCTTTCGAGCTGATTTTTTTTTATGTGTAACACTGGGACAGGCAAATACTGCCCGAATCAATAAAGGCCCGAGCATGAGAAAACATCAATATGAAGGAAAAGGAAAAGGTTAAGGACAAGGCAGAGATGATGTAATATCACACAAACAAAAATGACAGACAGAAAAACCAGTCAAAGAACAGAGGACCCAGAGATATGGAGGACTAGGCTCTAAGATGACGATAGATCTGCTATTTGAAGGATGATGGGTCATAAGAATTAGGAGAGACAGAAGGAGGAAGAGGGTTCCAGAGTCTGGATGTAGATGGGAAGAAGCAGTCACTGCACCGACCAATTCGCGTGCTATAAATCTCCACACAGTGCCCGTGAGATGAGGCCGCTTGATGAGTCTTATACGGCCTTGGCAGTGGAGGAGGGATGCAACTCGCCAGCTCATCAGAGCAGCAATGGAAATAGTAGCGATAGGAAAAAGAAAGGGAAGATACCTTGCAGCGAAGAGAGAGAGAATCTAGATTAGAAGTAAGAGAAGGATCATTAATGAGTCGGACTACCTTTGATTCAACCCCATCAAGGATATAAGTATAAGAAGAAGCACCCCAGATGTGCGAGCAGTATTCTAAACAGGGACGGATAAGACCTTTATATATTTTAAGTAACTTTAAAGAGGAAAAGTAATGACGAAAACGAAAGAAAACCCCCATTTTTGGGGGGTGAAGATTTAGAAAATTGGATGATGTGATTCCTTCAAGATAAGTTAGAGGCTATATGGATTCCTAATTTGTTGATAGAATTAAGAGGGTAAAGACAATAGGGTTATCAGGAGACAAAGACAAAGAGATAGCTAGAAACTGTGTCTTGAAGGCATTGAATTTAACAAAATTTAAGGTCATAAGGTCAGAGGCCCAGTGGAATTCTTGGCAGAATGTTGGGACTTGCCTACCATCGAGGATGACAATAGGGCGGCCATGAGTATATTTTGAGATTTTCGTCCCATTTCTAAAAGGCCTGGGAAACTGCACAATGAGCCAGTAAGGATCATTAGCAGATTGCCAAGCTCCTCTTTGACAAGCATGCCTGGCGTTGTGCCCTGACACCCAGAAATGGAGCTCTGTTACTTCTTTCAATAGATACTCGCAAGCTAATTCTACGCTGGAAAGGACCGTACACTCTGGTACACCATTTGACCCCTGACAATTACGTGTTAAATGTTGGTGGCAACATCCGGAAATACCACATTAACCAGCTGAAGCTGTATCGTGAGGACCCGGAGGCCCACAGGGACCCTACGCTGGCACACTCAGCAACCCCTATAGGTGCCCTCAGCAGCAACGTTACCTCTGAGGCTGCAGCAACACAGGTGCTCCAATATTGCCACCCCTTACCTCCTATATTGGAGTACTCCAACCTTGTAGTGTAAACAGACTTACAGGAGTGAAGTTTTTCGGAAGAAGCCCTTTTGGCTGCAGCCACCGCCCTCACAATTGAAGACGTAACCTTAACTTTTGATGATGGTAAGGATCCTGCCATTCCCACGCACCGAAAGGAAAGTGTGAGTAATTGCATTATTAACTCCAGACTGCAACAGAATCAACGGGAACAGCTGAAGTAGATATTAGAGGACTACGAGAACGTCTTCAATGACCTCCCAGGCACAACTGTTACCTTTGAGCATCATGTCAGATTGACTGACCCAGAGCCATTTCGGTATTCCTATGGCCTTCCCCACCAGCCTCCATACAGCTGAAAGAAGATCTTGACACTTGGGTCTGCCTCGGAATAGTTGAAAAAAGCATTTCGCTTTGGTGTTCGCTGTTACTGGCTGTGCGTAAGCGAGATGGCAGTCACAGGTTCTGCCTTGATTGTCGTAAGCTTAATTCCCGTACCATCTTTGATGGAGAGCCCATAGCCGACGCCAAGCATATATTCTCATTACTCTCCCGAGCCTGCTACCTGTCCAGATTGGATCTGGCCAGCGGATTTTAGCAAATCTCTCTGAGAGAGACTACCAAGACTCTAACAGCCTTTTTCACAAGATGCAGTCTATGCCAGTTTAGGGTCATGCCTTTTGGTATGGTGAATGCCCCTGGCTGCTTCAGCTGGCTCTCCAGGACAGTATTGCAGGACCTCGACAATGTTTCATGCTTTATAGACGACATCTTGGTGTATTCTCAGGATTAGTCATCGCACCTCGCTACTGTTCACAGTTCTCGCTCGTCTGAGCCAGCATGGACTTCATTTAAAGCCTTCCAAATGCGAGATTTGTTTCACACAATTGCAGTATCTCAGCCACTTGGTCGGAGAAGGAGTTATGTTCTCTCTACAGGACAAGGTGCAAGCTATTAAGGATATGGAGAAACCTGCTACTGTCACTCAACTGAGATCATTCCTGGGTAGTGTCGGCTACCACCAACGGTTCATTCTACATTTGCCCTTTTAAGGCGGGTGAGCCAGTATTACAGCTGGTAATCCCCGATTTTCCCTTTATCTTGCAGACCGACGCCTCAGACAGAAGCCTGGGTGCCATGCTCAGCAGAAGTAGCTCCAGTGCAATATGCAAGCTGCAGGCTTCGTTCTGCTGAATCCTCGCCTGAAAAGGTGGGCATTTTACCTGAATCTTTTTAAATTCACTACCCAACATGTTGATGAAGAGGACAATGACATCGTTGATCTACTAAGTCGACGGTCGTTACCCTCAAATGAGGAAGCTGATGCTGTTAGTCTCAGTTTGACTAGTCTGTAAAAATTACTTCTCTGATGTGTTATTTATTTTTATGTTTATCTTTTATGTCTTTAATACTGTACTTGTTTATTTTAGCTTACATACGTATTTCAATTTGTACGTATAAAATGGGTTTTACTTAGTTTTCTTTTGTATAGTGTATTTATACGTTCTTGTGGAATATATCCATGTGTATTAACGTTATTCCTAATGGAAGATGAAGTAGTTTTATATTTCCCTTTGTGGGACTCTGAAAGCCAGAACATGATGGAAACTTTTAGTTTAGTGTTGAATAGCTGAAGCTGTTTTAAATTCATTCGCCACTGTTAATGACAACTTGGTTCAAAATTTTCCTTTTACGTAAATTGTATTTTTTTATATCATTTTATTGCCTTATTGCATGTGAAAAATTCTTAAACTTAAACATATATTTTCTCTGATACACCTGTATTTAATTGTGATTTTAATTTTCTTGAAATTTGAATTTGATCACATTCCTTTTATGTTTTGCATGTCATTTAATATTTTTTTTTAATAAGAATTATTCACTTTATTGCTAGCATATGTTCAAGTGGTAGATCCTATTTTTTTCTCCATTTGTTCTTTTCCCTTAAAAGGATCTCTTAGCCCTCATAGTAACTCTGACATCACCCTATCTTCCTCTGTTCTTTCTTCGCTTTCTGTAGTAGAATTTGGTTAATTCAATATTCTCTAGAGAAGGCCTTTTTAACAGAGTGTTTCGCTCCAAGTTACCAGAGATCTTTATAGATGCCTTATTAGTGATTTTATTGTCTTTTAACTGTCGTTTTTTTCTTACTAAAACAGTTCTCACTCCTTGCATTTTGCAGATTATAATTATTTGCAATTTATATTTCAGCTTAAAGCTAATTTTAAATATATCTTATTAAATATTCTTGTACGTGTAGAGAGCATAATCCCAATATAAAAATCTCCCTCCTATTTCTATGTTCTCTGCTTTTCTTTCGTGTAGTGATGACATATCTTGTAAATACGTTTTTTTACACAATTTTCTTATGATAAAATAGTTCTTACTGATAAATTTTTTATATTATAAAAATCTCTCATGCTGATAACTTTGTTATAAGTTTGACCTTGTTGATATGTCATTAACCTGACTAGATACATTTCAGTAGCTTTTTTATTATTTGAATGGTTAAAATTCCGTCTCCTGCAACGTAAAGAATGTTCTAGAGATTGTTCACTAGTAACCTATTTTGTCCATAATATATCTCGATTTTTTTTTTTTTTTTTTTGCTTCCACTTGTTGCACCTAAAATACTGTCTCTCCCTTGCATCTCTGCCATAATTGCCTGACAGGGACCACCACTACAGTAGCCCTCGAATATTATATGATCAGTTACTGCCCTGAACATATATACTACAGGGAGCCGAATGATGACGTCTCCAAGAGAGAGATTGAATCATCCTCATTTGGCAGCCAAACATCTCAGAGGCAAGATCTTGCCTCAGCAGTCAAGCTTACTTCATGCCTTATTTACATGGTGTCTTCACAGGAAGTCAACTGGCACAAACAAGGTGAGAGATAGTGTATGGTAAAGCTCATTGGTCTAGCATATTCGGAATTCGAGAGACTGGTTAAATTCGGTTCTGATCAAATCCTACAAAAATTTTCTCAGATTCCATTCCCATACAGAACGAACTGCCGATATACAATCATCCTCAGAAGATTGCTTATTACCACGAAAAGTCTATCCCTTTTTCCTAATGAGTTCTAATTTCATTTCACCCCTTTCTATCATCGTAAATAAAGTGATACGTCAAACTTCGAAAATACACCTTGTTCCTTTTATACGCAATTTTTTTTATATGCGAAATTGCAATAACGCCCCTCAAAAATAATAGCAAAAAAATCGGAATTCGCGAATAATGCCCCCCCCCCATTTTTTTTATTTTTTTTTTAAAGGTTATTGTGACAACAGGATGGACCAAAAAATGATGAAATAAAACAGCCATTATCAGGCTATAAAGAGAAACAGGTGGAGAGTGTAATAACCTGTCAGATGTGAAGGGATTATAAAAGATGTGTAATGAATATCCAGCTCTCTGCTGGGTTTTAATATACCTCTGCATTACTCTCATGATGTCTATTCCAAAAATTCTCCTTAGATCTTTTTATTATTATTATTATTATTATTATTATTATTATTATTATTATTATTATTATTATTATTATTATTATTATTATTTTTAACAATAATTTTCCTTTGATGATGATTGTGGAGATTATTATTATTATTATTATTATTATTATTATTATTATTATTATTATTATTATTATTATTATTATTATTATTATTATTATTATTATTATTATTATTACGAATTTGTAATTAAACCATTATTTTTACAATAAATAATGTAGTTTTGGTTGAATGAACAAGAGTTAATTAAAGATCTCTCTCTCTCTCTCTCTCTCTCTCTCTCTCTCTCTCATTTCGCTTACATTATATAGAATATAATTATATTAAAAGAAGAATAGTCTTACAAACAACGCATGCATCAGTTACTTTACAAGCTGATGAGTCGTTTGGGGCAGCAAATGATAAATATAATAATGCACTTTTAATAAAAACGTTAATGAGTTAAAAGACCGTTAAATTAATTTCCTTTCCACGAATCCTTTGTAATGTCTCCTTAAACAGGAATTAGGTAGAAATTTTTCATCTTATTATGTAAATACAATTATTGCTTCAGTCTTAATCACGTTCATTACAGTGTTCATTTAAAAGGTAATAAATCTAAGTTTTAATTCGTTTTTTGTAAAGAAATATGAGAGAGAGAGAGAGAGAGAGAGAGAGAGAGAGAGAGAGAGCGAGAGTAATTGGATACATTTTATTAACAAATTTGTCATTCAGAAACCAGATACAAATTTGAAAATGGAAGGAGGATGCAAAACACGTGTTCTGAAAATATTAAGAACATAAGAACATAAGAATAGGGGACACTGCAACATGCTTACTGGCGCACACGAGGCAGTTCCATTTTTGAATAATATTTTCAGCATGTCTAACCTATTCTATTCTACTCTACTTATTTATTCTATTTTTCTTTTTATGATTTTTCTAATAAACACTAATCTATTCATACCCACCCTACCTCTGTCATATGTTTATCTAATCTACATTTGAAGGTGTCTAAGGTATTGGCATTTATTATCCTACTAGGAATACTCTACGGTATTACCAAGCCAATTTTCACCAATTTACCTTCTGAACCTAAATTTATCAAGATTAAATCAATTACCCATTACGAGTTCTGGTTTGATCATGAATTTTTAAAACTTTATTAATATCACCCTTGTTAATCCCTTTAAACCATTTATACACCTCAATCATATCCCCCCTAACTCTGTGCCTCTCTAGAGAATGTAGACTAAGTTTTTTTAATCTGTCATATGGTAGATTTAGGCATTGCATAATTATTATTTTTTTCGTTTTTTAGTCTTGCTTTGGTTATTTATAATTCTTATTTTATCTTTATATATATTTGCAGATAGAGGCTCGTTCTCCTGCATCCTCCTCCTCTTCTACCACATAAATTACTTGCTCACTGCCAACATGCATGTCCCAGTGTACTGTATAACTGTTGCCCACTGCATAATAGAGTAAAGTATAGTAATGTATGTTAATTTCTAGCTGTAAAGTGAATATGAATATCTTTTTTATACTCTTAAAAATAGATACAGGGCTTTCTGCTTTGCTATGTAGTAAGAAAATATTTTTTTTATTTATCTTATATCTTTGGCATGGTGTGTCTATGTAAGGTTTGGAACGTATCTATGCCCTTTATCATTGTTTCCTATGGAAAATAACTCGTTTTTTCACGCGATTTTCCATTTACACGACACTTCTGAGAACCTATCTAGGCGTTATTTTGAGGACAAGGTGTAAAGTGATTTACTATATAAATTGCAAACAAATGATTATTTAACTAAAATGTTTTATGCTATAAACCGCAAATAATTTATAAGTAATTTTACCGTGTTGGCATTGCAAATGTTTCTTGTTAACCACAATTTAATGAATACATACTGTATTTATGTTGCTGATTCTTCATATATTGTGGATAAAGTGTTTTGAGTTATAAGTTGCAAATATTTCACAAAGTGCTTTTGCCCTTTTTTCATTGCAAATATTTCTTGCTAACCAAAATTGAATGAATACTGTATTTATCTCGTATATTCTCCCATTATTGTAAATAAAGTGTTTTACCATATAAATTTCAAATCATTAATAAGTAAATTTGGCCAATTGGCATTGCAGACTTTTGTAGTTGCCCACAATTTAAGGAATACATGCTGTATTTGTCTCGCTCATGCTTAATTTATTGTGAATAAATTATTTTACTCTAATGCTGACATATAATTTATGGTTTTGTATTATCTTACGGTAGCCTAAATATTTCTGGTTAGCTGTGACTAACCAATATATTTTCATCCAGTAGAATAATATTGGGAACTCATTATCTGTGTGCTCATCCCTTCAGTTTTCCAATTATTAACTGTGTGTCAATTCTGTTTCTGCAATTGCAGTGTTCTCTATTTTACTTTACCTGTGAGACAGAGGTGATCATCGAGTTGAGGCCAAAGTCTTGGTATCCATCTGTGGTGCCAGAATCAAAATTGTTCCCCCACCTCTGGGATTCAAGGCAGCATTCCATAAATTTAAATTTTAAATTTGTTCCAGCTTTCCAAAAAATAATTCAATTCTTATTTTAAGGTGTCATTGCATTTCCAAAATGAAAAGAAAGATGAATTCTGAGTTTCATTTAACCGAGTAGTGGTGTTGGAGTGTGCAAGGAATATCTGTCCCGTCTGTTTGCGAGCTCTTAACCGAGTTCCTTTTAGTCCCCTTAGTAAAACAGAAAGTTAGCAACCTCCCCATAGTTAGCAAGAAATATTTGCAGTGCCAAAGGGCAAAACCACCTTTTGAAGTATTTTCAACTTATAATTCAAAGCACATTTTTCCCAATATATGAAGCATCAACAAGATAAATACAGTATGTATTCATTAATTTTTGGTTAACAAGAAGCACTTGCAATGTCAACAGGGCAAAATTACTTATTAATTATTTGTAATTTAAAGCAAAAACACTATATTTAAATTATTAATTATTTGGAATTTTTAGCAAAAATAAAATGATTTATTTACGATTATTGACGTAAAACACTTTATTTACGATGATAGAAGGGATGAAATAAAATAAGAATTCATTAGGACAAGGGATAGATTTTTACGTGGTAATTAGCAATCTTCTGAGGACGAGATTTTACTTTGGCACCCTCAGTAAAAGAAATTTCTTATCAAAGTATATCGGCGGTAATTTCCAGGTCAATGAATTAAATTTGGCAAATGAGATTCCGCTTAGGTAATTTACAAAAGATCGTTTTGTATGGGAGTGATATCTGAGAAAAATTTCTCAGAATTTGACCAGTAATGGATTTGACCAGTAACGAATGTAACCATTTTTTGGAATTCCCAATTTCCTTAACCAACGAGCTTTGCCATACACTATCTCTCACCTTGTTTGTGACAGATGAATTCCTGTGAAGGCTCTACATAAAAAAAGTTTGAAGTAAGCTTGACTGCTGAGGCAAGATCTTGCCTTTGGGATGTTTTGCCACCAATTAAGAATGATCAAGCATCCCTCTTGGTGAAGTCATCATTTAACCCCCTGTAGGATGCATATTCAGAGCAGTAACTGGTCATATAATATTCGAAGGCTACAGTAGCGGTGGTCCCTGGCAGGCAATTATGGTAGAGATGCAAGAGAAAGACAGTATTTTAGGTGCAATAAGAGGAAGCAAATAAAAAAAAGAGAAATTTTATGTGCAAAATAGGTTACTGGCGAACGATCTCCAGACCATTCTTGCAGGAGATAGAATTTTATCTATTCAAATAATAAAGAAGCTACTGAATTGTATCTAGACAGGCTAATGACATATCAACAGGGTCAAATTTATAACAAAATAATTAGCAAGAGCAAGTTTTATAATATAACAATATTTATCAGCAAAGCAATTTTCTCATGGTATTCATGAGAAAAAAGAAAAAGCAGAAAACAGAGAAATAGTAGGGAAATTTTTATATTGGGCTCATACTTTCTACACATACAAGAATATTAAACAAGATTTATTTAAAATTAGTGACATTCTGAAATATAAATTACAGATAATCATAATCAGGTAAATGCAAGGAGAGAGAATCATTTTAGTAAGAAAAGAAAAGACAGTTAAAAGTTACTAAATTAATTAATAGGGCATCTACTACAGCCTCTGGTGACATTGAGCGAAGCACTCTGTCACAAAGCCAACCTCATATCTTAGCTGTTTGCTAGGAATTGACGCATTCATTCTGAATGCATCTTTGTTCATATTACATCTTCTCCGTATATAATTCAAATCTCATTCTATATAGGTATCAATAATAATCAAATCTTAACTGCTTTGCTAGGAATGAATGCATTCATTCTGAATGCATCTTTGTTCATATTACATCTTCTCCATATTTAATTCAAATCTCATTCTATATAGGTATCAATAATAATCAAGTAAACACATTACCATTTGTGATAACATGAATCATATTTCACCTATTGACCATGACTTGAACCTAAGACACATCATTACTGTGCCAAATCGCTACCAACTAAACCACTGAAGGTCTAAGAAAGAAGCCAAACTCAAAGCTTAACTGCTATGCTAGGAATGAAGGCAGTACATTCTTTCTGAATGTCTTTTTTGTTATCAGTTAAGGGTAAAACATGATATGGTAATTTTTTTTTTATTATTCTTAATGTCTATATAGATTGAGATTTGAATTAAATGTGAAAACTTAGCCATGAGTCAGGTTGGAAGAAGCTGTAATATGAACAAAAAGGCATTCAGAAAGAATGGGCTTATTCTTAGCAAACCAGCAACTTTGATATTGGCTTTTTTCTTAGACCTTCATTGGTGTAGTTGGTAGCACCTTGGCACAGTAATGACGTGTCTTAGAGTAAAGTATAGTAATGTATGTTAATTTCTAGCTGTAAAGTGAATATGAATATCTTTTTTATACTCTTAAAAATAGATACAGGGCTTTCTGCTTTGCTATGTAGTAATAAAATATTTTTTTTACTTATCTTATATCTTTGGCATGGTGTGTCTATGTAAGGTTTGAAACGTATCTATGCCCTTTATCATTGTTTCCTATGGAAAATAACTCGTTTTTTCACGCGATTTTCCATTTACACGACACTTCTGAGAACATATCTAGGCGTTATTTTGAGAACAAGGTGTAAAGTGATTTACTATATAAATTGCAAACAAATGATTATTTAACTAAAATGTTTTATGCTATAAACCGCAAATAATTTATAAGTAATTTTACCGTGTTGGCATTGCAAATGTTTCTTGTTAACCACAATTTAATGAATACATACTGTATTTATGTTGCTGATTCTTCATATATTGTGGATAAAGTGTTTTGAGTTATAAGTTGCAAATATATCACAAAGTGCTTTTGCCCTTTTTTCATTGCAAATATTTCTTGCTAACCAAAATTGAATGAATACTGTATTTATCTCGTATGTTCTCCCATTATTGTAAATAAAGTGTTTTACCATATAAATTTCAAATCATTAATAAGTAAATTTGGCCAATTGGCATTGCAGACTTTTGTAGTTGCCCACAATTTAAGGAATACATGCTGTATTTGTCTCGCTTATGCTTAATTTATTGTGAATAAATTATTTTACTCTAATGCTGACATATAATT
The DNA here is from genome assembly GCA_037179515.1 of Halocaridina rubra. NCBI lineage: Eukaryota > Metazoa > Arthropoda > Malacostraca > Decapoda > Atyidae > Halocaridina > Halocaridina rubra. Next base: position 41,098 of record JAXCGZ010022904.1, read on the forward strand.
CATGGTTTTGTATTATCTTACGGTAGCCTAAATATTTCTGGTTAGCTGTGACTAACCAATATATTTTCATCCAGTAGAATAATATTGGGAACTCATTATCTGTGTGCTCATCCCTTCAGTTTTCCAATTATTAACTGTGTGTCAATTCTGTTTCTGCAATTGCAGTGTTCTCTATTTTACTTTACCTGTGAGACAGAGGTGATCATCGAGTTGAGGCCAAAGTCTTGGTATCCATCTGTGGTGCCAGAATCAAAATTGTTCTCCCCACCTCTGGGATTCAAGGCAGCATTCCATAAATTTAAATTTTAAAATTGTTCCAGCTTTCCAAAAAATAATTCAATTCTTCTTTTAAGGTGTCATTGCATTTCCAAAATGAAAAGAAAGTTGAATTCTGAGTTTCATTTAACCGAGTAGTGGTGTTGGAGTGTGCAAGGAATATCTGTCCCGTCTGTTTGCGAGCTCTTAACCGAGTTCCTTTTAGTCCCCTTAGTAAAACAGAAAGTTAGCAACCTCCCCATAGTTAGCAAGAAATATTTGCAGTGCCAAAGGGCAAAACCACCTTTTGAAGTATTTGCAACTTATAATTCAAAGCACATTTTTCCCAATATATGAAGCATCAACAAGATAAATACAGTATGTATTCATTAATTTTTGGTTAACAAGAAGCACTTGCAATGTCAACAGGGCAAATTTACTTATTAATTATTTGTAATTTAAAGCAAAAACACTATATTTAAATTATTAATTATTTGGAATTTATAGCAAAAAAAATGATTTATTTACGATTATTGACGTAAAACACTTTATTTACGATGATAGAAGGAACGAAATAAAATAAGAATTCATTAGGACAAGGGATAGATTTTTACGTGGTAATTAGCAATCTTCTGAGGACGAGATTTTACTTTGGCACCCTCAGTAAAAGAAATTTCTTATCAAAGTATATCGGCGGTAATTTCCAGGTCAATGAATTAAATTTGGCAAATGAGATTCCGCTTAGGTAATTTACAAAAGATCGTTTAGTATGGGAGTGATATCTGAGAAAAATTTCTCAGAATTTGACCAGTAATGGATTTGACCAGTAACGAATGTAACCATTTTCTGGAATTCCCAATTTCCTTAACCAACGAGCTTTACCATACACTATCTCTCACCTTGTTTGTGAAAGATGAATTCCTGTGAAGGCTCTACATAAAAAGAGTTTAAAGTAAGCTTGACTGCTGAGGCAAGATCTTGCCTTTGGGATGTTTTGCCACCAATTAAGAGTGATCAAGCATCCCTCGTGGTGAAGTCATCATTTAACCCACTGTAGGATGCATATTCAGAGCAGTAACTGGTCATATAATATTCGAAGGCTACAGTAGCGGTGGTCCCTGGCAGGCAATTATGGTAGAGATGCAAGGGAAAGACAGTATTTTAGGTGCAATAAGCGGAAGCAAATAAAAAAACGAGAAATTTTATGTGCAAAATAGGTTACTGGCGAACGATCTCCAGATCATTCTTGCAGGAGATGGAATTTTATCTATTCAAATAATAAGGAAGCTACTGAATTGTATCTAGACAGGCTAATGACATATCAACAGGGTCAAATTTAAACGAAATAATTAGTAAGAGCAAGTTTTATAATATAACAAATATTTATCAGCAAAGCAATTTTCTCATGGTATTCATGAGAAAAAAGAAAAAGCAGAAAACAGAGAAATAGTAGGGAAATTTTTATATTGGGCTCATGCTTTCTACACATACAAGAATATTAAACAAGATTTATTTAAAATTAGTGACATTCTGAAATATAAATTACAGATAATCATAATCAGGTAAATGCAAGGAGAGAGAATCATTTTAGTAAGAAAAGAAAAGACAGTTAAAAGTTACTAAATTAATTAATAAGGCATCTACTACAGCCTCTGGTGACATTGAGCGAAGCACTCTGTCACAAAGCCAACCTCATATCTTAACTGCTTTGCTAGGAATTGACGCATTCATTCTGAATGCATCTTTGTTCATATTACATCTTCTCCGTATATAATTCAAATCTCATTCTATATAGGTATCAATAATAATCAAATCTTAACTGCTTTGCTAGGAATGTTGCATTCATTCTGAATGCATCTTTGTTCATATTACATCTTCTCCATATTTAATTCAAATCTCATTCTATATAGGTATCAATAATAATCAAGTAAACACATTACCATATGTGATAACATGAATCATATTTCACCTATTGACCATGACTTGAACCTAAGACACATCATTACTGTGCCAAATCGCTACCAACTAAACCACTGAAGGTCTAAGAAAGAAGCCAAACTCAAAGCTTAACTGCTATGCTAGGAATGAAGGCAGTACATTCTTTCTGAATGTCTTTTTTGTTATCAGTTAAGGGTAAAACATGATATGGTAATTTTTTTTTTATTATTCTTAATGTCTATATAGATTGAGATTTGAATTAAATGTCAAAACTTAGCCATGAGTCAGGTTGGAAGAAGCTGTAATATGAACAAAAAGGCATTCAGAAAGAATGGGCTTATTCTTAGCAAACCAGCAACTTTGATATTGGCTTTTTTCTTAGACCTTCAGTGGTGTAGTTGGTAGCACCTTGGCACAGTAATGACGTGTCTTAGAGTAAAGTATAGTAATGTATGTTAATTTCTAGCTGTAAAGTGAATATGAATATCTTTTTTATACTCTTAAAAATAGATACAGGGCTTTCTGCTTTGCTATGTAGTAATAAAATATTTTTTTTACTTATCTTATATCTTTGGCATGGTGTGTCTATGTAAGGTTTGGAACGTATCTATGCCCTTTATCATTGTTTCCTATGGAAAATAACTCGTTTTTTCACGCGATTTTCCATTTACACGACACTTCTGAGAACATATCTAGGCGTTATTTTGAGAACAAGGTGTAAAGTGATTTACTATATAAATTGCAAACAAATGATTATTTAACTAAAATGTTTTATGCTATAAACCGCAAATAATTTATAAGTAATTTTACCGTGTTGGCATTGCAAATGTTTCTTGTTAACCACAATTTAATGAATACATACTGTATTTATGTTGCTGATTCTTCATATATTGTGGATAAAGTGTTTTGAGTTATAAGTTGCAAATATTTCACAAAGTGCTTTTGCCCTTTTTTCATTGCAAATATTTCTTGCTAACCAAAATTGAATGAATACTGTATTTATCTCGTATGTTCTCCCATTATTGTAAATAAAGTGTTTTACCATATAAATTTCAAATCATTAATAAGTAAATTTGGCCAATTGGCATTGCAGACTTTTGTAGTTGCCCACAATTTAAGGAATACATGCTGTATTTGTCTCGCTTATGCTTAATTTATTGTGAATAAATTATTTTACTCTAATGCTGACATATAATTCATGGTTTTGTATTATCTTACGGTAGCCTAAATATTTCTGGTTAGCTTTGACTAACCAATATATTTTCATCCAGTAGAATAATATTGGGAACTCATTATCTGTGTGCTCATCCCTTCAGTTTTCCAATTATTAACTGTGTGTCAATTCTGTTTCTGCAATTGCAGTGTTCTCTATTTTACTTTACCTGTGAGACAGAGGTGATCATCGAGTTGAGGCCAAAGTCTTGGTATCCATCTGTGGTGCCAGAATCAAAATTGTTCTCCCCACCTCTGGGATTCAAGGCAGCATTCCATAAATTTAAATTTTAAATTTGTTCCAGCTTTCCAAAAAATAATTCAATTCTTCTTTTAAGGTGTCATTGCATTTCCAAAATGAAAAGAAAGTTGAATTCTGAGTTTCATTTAACCGAGTAGTGGTGTTGGAGTGTGCAAGGAATATCTGTCCCGTCTGTTTGCGAGCTCTTAACCGAGTTCCTTTTAGTCCCCTTAGTAAAACAGAAAGTTAGCAACCTCCCCATAGTTAGCAAGAAATATTTGCAGTGCCAAAGGGCAAAACCACCTTTTGAAGTATTTGCAACTTATAATTCAAAGCATATTTTTCCCAATATATGAAGCATCAACAAGATAAATACAGTATGTATTCATTAATTTTTGGTTAACAAGAAGCACTTGCAATGTCAACAGGGCAAAATTACTTATTAATTATTTGTAATTTAAAGCAAAAACACTATATTTAAATTATTAATTATTTGGAATTTATAGCAAAAAAAATGATTTATTTACGATTATTGACGTAAAACACTTTATTTACGATGATAGAAGGAACGAAATAAAATAAGAATTCATTAGGACAAGGGATAGATTTTTACGTGGTAATTAGCAATCTTCTGAGGACGAGATTTTACTTTGGCACCCTCAGTAAAAGAAATTTCTTATCAAAGTATATCGGCGGTAATTTCCAGGTCAATGAATTAAATTTGGCAAATGAGATTCCGCTTAGGTAATTTACAAAAGATCGTTTAGTATGGGAGTGATATCTGAGAAAAATTTCTCAGAATTTGACCAGTAATGGATTTGACCAGTAACGAATGTAACCATTTTCTGGAATTCCCAATTTCCTTAACCAACGAGCTTTACCATACACTATCTCTCACCTTGTTTGTGAAAGATGAATTCCTGTGAAGGCTCTACATAAAAAGAGTTTAAAGTAAGCTTGACTGCTGAGGCAAGATCTTGCCTTTGGGATGTTTTGCCACCAATTAAGAGTGATCAAGCATCCCTCGTGGTGAAGTCATCATTTAACCCACTGTAGGATGCATATTCAGAGCAGTAACTGGTCATATAATATTCGAAGGCTACAGTAGCGGTGGTCCCTGGCAGGCAATTATGGTAGAGATGCAAGGGAAAGACAGTATTTTAGGTGCAATAAGCGGAAGCAAATAAAAAAACGAGAAATTTTATGTGCAAAATAGGTTACTGGCGAACGATCTCCAGACCATTCTTGCAGGAGATGGAATTTTATCTATTCAAATAATAAAGAAGCTACTGAATTGTATCTAGACAGGCTAATGACATATCAACAGGGTCAAATTTAAATGAAATAATTAGTAAGAGCAAGTTTTATAATATAACAAATATTTATCAGCAAAGCAATTTTCTCATGGTATTCATGAGAAAAAAGAAAAAGCAGAAAACAGAGAAATATTAGGGAAATTTTTATATTGGGCTCATGCTTTCTACACATACAAGAATATTAAACAAGATTTATTTAAAATTAGTGACATTCTGAAATATAAATTACAGATAATCATAATCAGGTAAATGCAAGGAGAGAGAATCATTTTAGTAAGAAAAGAAAAGACAGTTAAAAGTTACTAAATTAATTAATAAGGCATCTACTACAGCCTCTGGTGACATTGAGCGAAGCACTCTGTCACAAAGCCAACCTCATATCTTAACTGCTTTGCTAGGAATTGACGCATTCATTCTGAATGCATCTTTGTTCATATTACATCTTCTCCGTATATAATTCAAATCTCATTCTATATAGGTATCAATAATAATCAAATCTTAACTGCTTTGCTAGGAATGTTGCATTCATTCTGAATGCATCTTTGTTCATATTACATCTTCATATTTAATTCAAATCTCATTCTATATAGGTATCAATAATAATCAAGTAAACACATTACCATATGTGATAACATGAATCATATTTCACCTATTGACCATGACTTGAACCTAAGACACATCATTACTGTGCCAAATCGCTACCAACTAAACCACTGAAGGTCTAAGAAAGAAGCCAAACTCAAAGCTTAACTGCTATGCTAGGAATGAAGGCAGTACATTCTTTCTGAATGTCTTTTTTGTTATCAGTTAAGGGTAAAACATGATATGGTAATTTTTTTTTTTATTATTCTTAATGTCTATATAGATTGAGATTTGAATTAAATGTGAAAACTTAGCCATGAGTCAGGTTGGAAGAAGCTGTAATATGAACAAAAAGGCATTCAGAAAGAATGGGCTTATTCTTAGCAAACCAGCAACTTTGATATTGGCTTTTTTCTTAGACCTTCAGTGGTGTAGTTGGTAGCACCTTGGCACAGTAATGACGTGTCTTAGAGTAAAGTATAGTAATGTATGTTAATTTCTAGCTGTAAAGTGAATATGAATATCTTTTTTATACTCTTAAAAATAGATACAGGGCTTTCTGCTTTGCTATGTAGTAATAAAATATTTTTTTTACTTATCTTATATCTTTGGCATGGTGTGTCTATGTAAGGTTTGGAACGTATCTATGCCCTTTATCATTGTTTCCTATGGAAAATAACTCGTTTTTTCACGCGATTTTCCATTTACACGACACTTCTGAGAACATATCTAGGCGTTATTTTGAGAACAAGGTGTAAAGTGATTTACTATATAAATTGCAAACAAATGATTATTTAACTAAAATGTTTTATGCTATAAACCGCAAATAATTTATAAGTAATTTTACCGTGTTGGCATTGCAAATGTTTCTTGTTAACCACAATTTAATGAATACATACTGTATTTATGTTGCTGATTCTTCATATATTGTGGATAAAGTGTTTTGAGTTATAAGTTGCAAATATTTCACAAAGTGTTTTTGCCCTTTTTTCATTGCAAATATTTCTTGCTAACCAAAATTGAATGAATACTGTATTTATCTCGTATATTCTCCCATTATTGTAAATAAAGTGTTTTACCATATAAATTTCAAATCATTAATAAGTAAATTTGGCCAATTGGCATTGCAGACTTTTGTAGTTGCCCACAATTTAAGGAATACATGCTGTATTTGTCTCGCTTATGCTTAATTTATTGTGAATAAATTATTTTACTCTGATGCTGACATATAATTCATGGTTTTGTATTATCTTACGGTAGCCTAAATATTTCTGGTTAGCTGTGACTAACCAATATATTTTCATCCAGTAGAATAATATTGGGAACTCATTATCTGTGTGCTCATCCCTTCAGTTTTCCAATTATTAACTGTGTGTCAATTCTGTTTCTGCAATTGCAGTGTCCTCTATTTTACTTTACCTGTGAGACAGAGGTGATCATCGAGTTGAGGCCAAAGTCTTGGTATCCATCTGTGGTGCCAGAATCAAAATTGTTCTCCCCACCTCTGGGATTCAAGGCAGCATTCCATAAATTTAAATTTTAAATTTGTTCCAGCTTTCCAAAAAATAATTCAATTCTTCTTTTAAGGTGTCATTGCATTTCCAAAATGAAAAGAAAGTTGAATTCTGAGTTTCATTTAACCGAGTAGTGGTGTTGGAGTGTGCAAGGAATATCTGTCCCGTCTGTTTGCGAGCTCTTAACCGAGTTCCTTTTAGTCCCCTTAGTAAAACAGAAAGTTAGCAACCTCCCCATAGTTAGCAAGAAATATTTGCAGTGCCAAAGGGCAAAACCACCTTTTGAAGTATTTGCAACTTATAATTCAAAGCATATTTTTCCCAATATATGAAGCATCAACAAGATAAATACAGTATGTATTCATTAATTTTTGGTTAACAAGAAGCACTTGCAATGTCAACAGGGCAAAATTACTTATTAATTATTTGTAATTTAAAGCAAAAACACTATATTTAAATTATTAATTATTTGGAATTTATAGCAAAAAAAATGATTTATTTACGATTATTGACGTAAAACACTTTATTTACGATGATAGAAGGAACGAAATAAAATAAGAATTCATTAGGACAAGGGATAGATTTTTACGTGGTAATTAGCAATCTTCTGAGGACGAGATTTTACTTTGGCACCCTCAGTAAAAGAAATTTCTTATCAAAGTATATCGGCGGTAATTTCCAGGTCAATGAATTAAATTTGGCAAATGAGATTCCGCTTAGGTAATTTACAAAAGATCGTTTAGTATGGGAGTGATATCTGAGAAAAATTTCTCAGAATTTGACCAGTAATGGATTTGACCAGTAACGAATGTAACCATTTTCTGGAATTCCCAATTTCCTTAACCAACGAGCTTTACCATACACTATCTCTCACCTTGTTTGTGAAAGATGAATTCCTGTGAAGGCTCTACATAAAAAGAGTTTAAAGTAAGCTTGACTGCTGAGGCAAGATCTTGCCTTTGGGATGTTTTGCCACCAATTAAGAGTGATCAAGCATCCCTCGTGGTGAAGTCATCATTTAACCCACTGTAGGATGCATATTCAGAGCAGTAACTGGTCATATAATATTCGAAGGCTACAGTAGCGGTGGTCCCTGGCAGGCAATTATGGTAGAGATGCAAGGGAAAGACAGTATTTTAGGTGCAATAAGCGGAAGCAAATAAAAAAACGAGAAATTTTATGTGCAAAATAGGTTACTGGCGAACGATCTCCAGACCATTCTTGCAGGAGATGGAATTTTATCTATTCAAATAATAAAGAAGCTACTGAATTGTATCTAGACAGGCTAATGACATATCAACAGGGTCAAATTTAAATGAAATAATTAGTAAGAGCAAGTTTTATAATATAACAAATATTTATCAGCAAAGCAATTTTCTCATGGTATTCATGAGAAAAAAGAAAAAGCAGAAAACAGAGAAATATTAGGGAAATTTTTATATTGGGCTCATGCTTTCTACACATACAAGAATATTAAACAAGATTTATTTAAAATTAGTGACATTCTGAAATATAAATTACAGATAATCATAATCAGGTAAATGCAAGGAGAGAGAATCATTTTAGTAAGAAAAGAAAAGACAGTTAAAAGTTACTAAATTAATTAATAAGGCATCTACTACAGCCTCTGGTGACATTGAGCGAAGCACTCTGTCACAAAGCCAACCTCATATCTTAACTGCTTTGCTAGGAATTGACGCATTCATTCTGAATGCATCTTTGTTCATATTACATCTTCTCCGTATATAATTCAAATCTCATTCTATATAGGTATCAATAATAATCAAATCTTAACTGCTTTGCTAGGAATGTTGCATTCATTCTGAATGCATCTTTGTTCATATTACATCTTCATATTTAATTCAAATCTCATTCTATATAGGTATCAATAATAATCAAGTAAACACATTACCATATGTGATAACATGAATCATATTTCACCTATTGACCATGACTTGAACCTAAGACACATCATTACTGTGCCAAATCGCTACCAACTAAACCACTGAAGGTCTAAGAAAGAAGCCAAGCTCAAAGCTTAACTGCTATGCTAGGAATGAAGGCAGTACATTCTTTCTGAATGTCTTTTTTGTTATCAGTTAAGGGTAAAACATGATATGGTAATTTTTTTTTTTATTATTCTTAATGTCTATATAGATTGAGATTTGAATTAAATGTGAAAACTTAGCCATGAGTCAGGTTGGAAGAAGCTGTAATATGAACAAAAAGGCATTCAGAAAGAATGGGCTTATTCTTAGCAAACCAGCAACTTTGATATTGGCTTTTTTCTTAGACCTTCAGTGGTGTAGTTGGTAGCACCTTGGCACAGTAATGACGTGTCTTAGAGTAAAGTATAGTAATGTATGTTAATTTCTAGCTGTAAAGTGAATATGAATATCTTTTTTATACTCTTAAAAATAGATACAGGGCTTTCTGCTTTGCTATGTAGTAATAAAATATTTTTTTTACTTATCTTATATCTTTGGCATGGTGTGTCTATGTAAGGTTTGGAACGTATCTATGCCCTTTATCATTGTTTCCTATGGAAAATAACTCGTTTTTTCACGCGATTTTCCATTTACACGACACTTCTGAGAACATATCTAGGCGTTATTTTGAGAACAAGGTGTAAAGTGATTTACTATATAAATTGCAAACAAATGATTATTTAACTAAAATGTTTTATGCTATAAACCGCAAATAATTTATAAGTAATTTTACCGTGTTGGCATTGCAAATGTTTCTTGTTAACCACAATTTAATGAATACATACTGTATTTATGTTGCTGATTCTTCATATATTGTGGATAAAGTGTTTTGAGTTATAAGTTGCAAATATTTCACAAAGTGCTTTTGCCCTTTTTTCATTGCAAATATTTCTTGCTAACCAAAATTGAATGAATACTGTATTTATCTCGTATATTCTCCCATTATTGTAAATAAAGTGTTTTACCATATAAATTTCAAATCATTAATAAGTAAATTTGGCCAATTGGCATTGCAGACTTTTGTAGTTGCCCACAATTTAAGGAATACATGCTGTATTTGTCTCGCTTATGCTTAATTTATTGTGAATAAATTATTTTACTCTGATGCTGACATATAATTCATGGTTTTGTATTATCTTACGGTAGCCTAAATATTTCTGGTTAGCTGTGACTAACCAATATATTTTCATCCAGTAGAATAATATTGGGAACTCATTATCTGTGTGCTCATCCCTTCAGTTTTCCAATTATTAACTGTGTGTCAATTCTGTTTCTGCAATTGCAGTGTCCTCTATTTTACTTTACCTGTGAGACAGAGGTGATCATCGAATTGAGGCCAAAGTCTTGGTATCCATCTGTGGTGCCAGAATCAAAATTGTTCTCCCCACCTCTGGGATTCAAGGCAGCATTCCATAAATTTAAATTTTAAATTTGTTCCAGCTTTCCAAAAAATAATTCAATTCTTCTTTTAAGGTGTCATTGCATTTCCAAAATGAAAAGAAAGTTGAATTCTGAGTTTCATTTAACCGAGTAGTGGTGTTGGAGTGTGCAAGGAATATCTGTCCCGTCTGTTTGCGAGCTCTTAACCGAGTTCCTTTTAGTCCCCTTAGTAAAACAGAAAGTTAGCAACCTCCCCATAGTTAGCAAGAAATATTTGCAGTGCCAAAGGGCAAAACCACCTTTTGAAGTATTTGCAACTTATAATTCAAAGCATATTTTTCCCAATATATGAAGCATCAACAAGATAAATACAGTATGTATTCATTAATTTTTGGTTAACAAGAAGCACTTGCAATGTCAACAGGGCAAAATTACTTATTAATTATTTGTAATTTAAAGCAAAAACACTATATTTAAATTATTAATTATTTGGAATTTATAGCAAAAAAAATGATTTATTTACGATTATTGACGTAAAACACTTTATTTACGATGATAGAAGGAACGAAATAAAATAAGAATTCATTAGGACAAGGGATAGATTTTTACGTGGTAATTAGCAATCTTCTGAGGACGAGATTTTACTTTGGCACCCTCAGTAAAAGAAATTTCTTATCAAAGTATATCGGCGGTAATTTCCAGGTCAATGAATTAAATTTGGCAAATGAGATTCCGCTTAGGTAATTTACAAAAGATCGTTTAGTATGGGAGTGATATCTGAGAAAAATTTCTCAGAATTTGACCAGTAATGGATTTGACCAGTAACGAATGTAACCATTTTCTGGAATTCCCAATTTCCTTAACCAACGAGCTTTACCATACATTATCTCTCACCTTGTTTGTGAAAGATGAATTCCTGTGAAGGCTCTACATAAAAAGAGTTTAAAGTAAGCTTGACTGCTGAGGCAAGATCTTGCCTTTGGGATGTTTTGCCACCAATTAAGAGTGATCAAGCATCCCTCGTGGTGAAGTCATCATTTAACCCACTGTAGGATGCATATTCAGAGCAGTAACTGGTCATATAATATTCGAAGGCTACAGTAGCGGTGGTCCCTGGCAGGCAATTATGGTAGAGATGCAAGGGAAAGACAGTATTTTAGGTGCAATAAGCGGAAGCAAATAAAAAAACGAGAAATTTTATGTGCAAAATAGGTTACTGGCGAACGATCTCCAGACCATTCTTGCAGGAGATGGAATTTTATCTATTCAAATAATAAAGAAGCTACTGAATTATAGCTAGACAGGCTAATGACATATCAACAGGATCAAATTTAAACGAAATAATTAGTAAGAGCAAGTTTTATAATATAACAAATATTTATCAGCAAAGCAATTTTCTCATGGTATTCATGAGAAAAAAGAAAAAGCAGAAAACAGAGAAATAGTAGGGAAATTTTTATATTGGGCTCATGCTTTCTACACATACAAGAATATTAAACAAGATATATTTAAAATTAGTGACATTCTGAAATATAAATTACAGATAATCAAAATCAGGTAAATGCAAGGAGAGAGAATCATTTTAGTAAGAAAAGAAAAGACAGTTAAAAGTTACTAAATTAATTAATAAGGCATCTACTACAGCCTCTGGTGACATTGAGTGAAGCACTCTGTCACAAAGCCAACCTCATATCTTAACTGCTTTGCTAGGAATTAACGCATTCATTCTGAATGCATCTTTGTTCATATTACATCTTCTCCGTATATAATTCAAATCTCATTCTATATAGGTATCAATAATAATCAAATCTTAACTGCTTTGCTAGGAATGAATGCATTCATTCTGGATGCATCTTTGTCCATATTACATCTTCTCCATATTTAATTCAAATCTCATTCTATATAGGTATCAATAATAATCAAGTAAACACATTACCATATGTGATAACATGAATCATATTGCAGTGATAGAAGCTCAAGGGCCGGTATTAGAGAACATCAACCTTACAGCCACAGAGGTATGCAAAGCGCTGATGGATTTAGATGTTCATAAAGCTACAGGTCCTGATGACATATCCCCTCATGTGCTTAAAAAATGCGCAAACACAATATCAGTGGCACTAAGTATCATATTTAAGGAGTCATTGGAGTCGGGGGAGATTCCAAGATGCTGGAAACAAGCAAATGTGATACCTATCTTCAAAAAGGGAAGCAGGGATACGGCTCTGAACTATAGACCAGTTTCCTTGACCAGCATAGTTTGCAAAGTTATGGAGAAACTACTAAGGAAACATATCTCTCTTCACTTGGAATCCTTCAACTTTTTGTCAGTGAGGCAACATGGCTTCAGAGAAGGAAGATCAACAGTAACAAACTTATTAGAATTTTATGATGAGGTAAGCCAAATCTTACAGGAAAGAGAGGGCTGGGCAGATTGCATATTCCTAGACTTCCAGAAAGCGTTTGACACTGTTCCACATGGGAGACTTATTAGGAAGCTGCAATCAATGGCTAGAATAGGTGGAAATGTCTTGGAATGGATAAAAACTTACTTAGAAGGAAGGGAACAGAGGGTTAGAGTAAGACACTCAGTGTCTGAATGGAGAAGAGTTAGTAGTGGAGTTCCACAGGGTTCAGTTTTAGGGCCACTTTTGTTCCTTGTATATGTAAATGACCTACCAGAGTCTGTAAATTCATTCATGAATATGTTTGCAGATGATGCAAAGATTGTGAAGAAAGTATAAAACGAGAACAATGGTAGAGAACTTCAGGAGGATCTAAATAATCTGCATGAGTGGTCAGAAAAGTGGCTAATGAAATTCAATACCTCAAAATGTAAGGTAATGAGAATGGGTACAAGTGCAAGAAGGCCCAAGCTTGACTACTCGGTGGCTGGAGTACAACTTCAGGAGACAGAAAATGAGAGAGATCTAGGAGTAAACATATTGGCAGATTTGTCTCCAGAAATACATATAAATGGCGTAGTAAGGGCAGCATATGCATTCTTATCAAATGTAAGGGTAGCCTTCAGGCACATGGACAAGGAAATGTTCAGAAATATTTATGTAACCTATGTGAGGCCAAAACTCGAATATGCAGCCCCCTTTTGGAATCCGCACTTGAAAAAGCACATAGCTAAGCTTGAAAAAGTTCAAAGACATGCCACAAAACTGGTGCCAGAAATACGCAATCTCGGTTATGATGAGAGGCTGAGGGAATTAGACTTGCCATCACTCGAAGCTAGAAGAGTAAGGGGGGATATGGTGACAGTCTTTAAATTCCTTCATGGTTATGATAGAGTGGATAGGGATCGATATTTCGATATGGCTGGCTCTAGAACTAGAGGTCATAGTTTGAAGCTTCGGAAGAAAACTTGTTTGCAGGATGTAAGGAAATACTTTTTCAGTGTAAGAGTAGTTGATAATTGGAATTCGCTAAGCGAGGAGGTAGTTAATGCTACCTCAATCCATAGTTTTAAGGACAGGTATGATAAGTATCACTAAGTCTAAAAATGGAACCGATCAGGAGACGGGAAGATACGAGCTTTGGGCTCTTTCCCGTAAACACAATTAGGTAATCACAATTAGGTAATCACCTATTGACCATGACTTAAACCTAAGACACATCATTACTGTGCCAAATCGCTACCAACTAAACCACTGAAGGTCTAAGAAAGAAGCCAAACTCAAAGCTTAACTGCTATGCTAGGAATGAAGGCAGTACATTCTTTCTGAATGTCTTTTTTGTTATCAGTTAAGGGTAAAACATGATATGGTAATTTTTTTTTTATTATTCTTAATGTCTATATAGATTGAGATTTGAATTAAATGTGAAAACTTAGCCATGAGTCAGGTTGGAAGAAGCTGTAATATGAACAAAAAGGCATTCAGAAAGAATGGGCTTATTCTTAGCAAACCAGCAACTTTGATATTGGCTTTTTTCTTAGACCTTCAGTGGTGTAGTTGGTAGCACCTTGGCACTGTAATGACGTGTCTTAGGTTCGAGTCTCGGTCATGGGATAAAATATCATTCATATATATATATATATATATATATATATATATATATATATATATATATATATATATATATATATATATATATATATATATATATATATATATATATATATATATATATATATATATATATATATATATATATATATATATATATATATATATATATATATATATATATAGAGAGAGAGAGAGAGAGAGAGAGAGAGAGAGAGAGAGAGAGAGAGAGAGAGAGAAATAACAAAAGAGGAGGTACATTTGGCATTGAGAGCAATAACAACAGGTAAAGCACCAGGGATAGATGGGTGTCATGCTGAATGCTTGTCAATAGGTGGGGAGGCATTAGTAGAAAGGATGGTTAGGTTGTTGAATGTATGTTTCAGGAAAGTTTTCCAGTTGATTGGAGGAGTGCATGTGTAGTTCCACTTTACAAAGAGAAAGGAGATATATATGAGTGTAGTAGTTTTAGAGGAATCAGTCTGTTAAGTGTAGTTAATAAGGTATATGGAAGAGTATTAATCGAGAGAATTAGGCAAGGCACTGAGAGATTGATTGGGGAAGAATAGTGTGGGTTCAGGAAAGGGAGAGGGTGTGTGGATCAGGTGTTTGCGGAAAGACAGGTGTGTAAGAAGTTCTTGGAGAAAGGTAGGGATATTTTTTGGGCTTTATGGACTTAGAGAAAGCATTTGACAATGTAAATAGAAAGGGGTTGTGGAGTGTGCTGCGACTGTATGGAATAAGAGGAAGTTTGTTGAATGTGGTGAAGAGTTTTTACATGAATAGTAGAGCATATGTGAGAGTTGGGAATGGTATGAGTGATTGGTTTGAGGTGAATATAGGGTTAAGTCAAAGTTGCATAATGTTGCCACAGTTGTTTGATGTGTGTGTGGATGGAGTGGTAAGGGAAGTAAATGAAAAAGTATTAGACTGAGGCTTGGATCTAGTGGGTGAGGATAGAAGGTTGTGGAAATTGAATCTGTTGCTATTTGCAGATGATACTCTACTGAGTATGAATTGAATTATTTGGTGACTGAATTTATTAGTGTGTGTGATTACCTAATTGTGTTTACGGGAAAGAGCCCAAAGCTCATCGCCCTTGATATCTTTAAGGTTTTTGACAGAGTCTGGCACAAGGCTCTGTTGGCCAAACTCCATGCCTATAGCTTTACTCCTTCTTTCTGTTCTCTGATTTAAAGTTTTCTTACTGATCATTCTATATCTGTAGTTGTTGATGGCGCGACATCTAGCCCTTTCTCTGTTACCTTTTCTGACAGAGTGTTTCGCTCAAAGTCACCAGAGGCTGTTAGATGCCTTATTAGTTAATTTAGTAACTTAACTGTCATTTTTCTAACAGACTTCTGGCTAGTACAGTGGTAACGCGCTGGCCTCGCAATCGCGAGGTCGACAGATCGGTTCCCACTCAGGACCGATAGTTTAAGCTGTTTACTGGGAAGGTTACTTGCTGTGCATGGGCACCACAGTGGGGGGGTTGGGCTTGCCTTGGCTGACGTTCTGAGGAGCATCTCTGATGGATATCAGAACTAAAACACCGGCAAACTTTAACTTTAAACTTTAAAAAAATAATTCCCACTTCTTGACTTTTGCAGATTATGATCATTTGCAATTTATATCTTAGCTTATAGCTAATTTTAAATATGTCTTATTTACTATTCTTCTACGTGTAGAAGCAGAGTCCCGATATAAAGGCTGCTCCTACCTTTCCGCCTTTTCAGTGAACCTATCAGATACTTTTTCCTTACAATTTTCTTATGATAAAATAGCTCTAGCTGATAATTTTGTTATAAATTTGACCTTGCTGTTATGTCATTAGCCTGTCTAGATATATTTCAGTACCTTCTTTATTGTTTGAGTACTTAAATTCCATCTCCTACAACACAAAGAACGTTCTAGAGATTGTTTACCAGTAACCAAACTTTCCATTATTATTCTCGTTTTATTTTATTTGCTTCCACTTGTTGCACCTAAAATACTGTCTCTCCCTTGCATCTCTGCTATAATTGCCTGCCAGGGACCACCACTAATGTAGTCCTTAAATTATATAAGAGCCAGTTACTGTTCTATAAATATATCCTATAGATGACGTCACCAGGAGGGACATTGAAGCGTCCTCATTTGGCGGCCAAACATCATAGAGGCAGAAACTCTCCTCAGCAGTCAAGCTTATTTCAAACCTTATATACGTGGCATCTTCACAGGAATTCATCTGGCACAAACAAGGTGAGGGATAGCATATGGTAAAGCTCATGGGTCAAGCAAATTGGTATTTTGAGAATTACTTACATTGGTTACTGGCTAAATCCTACGAATTTTTTCTCAGATTCCATTCCCATACAAACAAAATTTTGTAGATTACCTAACTGGAATCTCACTTGCCAAAGTTAATTCCTTAACCTGGATATTACAGCTGATATACATTGCTAAGAAGTTTCTTTTCATTGAATGTGATACACGAAAATCTCATCCTCTGAAGACTGGTTATGAGCCCATAAAAATCTAGTCCTTCTCCTCACAAATTCTAATTTCATTTCACCCTTTTCTATCATCGTAAATAAAGTGTTTTACGTCAAAAACTAGTGAATAAAGCTATTTGCTATATAAATTGCAAATAATTAATCATTTAACTAATGTGTTAAACTGCAAATAATTAGAAGGTAATATTACCCTGTTGGCTTTGCAAATATTTAATGTTAACCACAATCTAATGAACGCATACTGTATTTATCTTGCTAATTCTTCATATGTTGGGGATAAAGTGTTTGAGTTATAAGTTGCAAATACTTCAAAAGGTGGTTTTGCACCCCCTTTTTCATTGTAAACAGTTCTTGATAACCTAAAGTTAATTAATACTGCATTTATCTCGTAGATTCTTCCTTTATCGTAAATAGAGTGTTTTACCATATTAATTGCAAATCAGTAATAAGCATTGCAACTTTTATGGTTGCCCACAATTTAAGGAATACATACAGTACTGTATTTTTCTTAATTATTCTTCATTTATTGTGAATAAATTGTTTTCCTTTAATACCAGCAAAGAATTAATGGTTTTGTATGCTATTATGGTAGCATAAATATTTCTGGTTAGCTGTGACTAACCAATATATTTTCATCCTGTAGAATAATATTGGAAACTCATTATCTGTGTGTTCATGCTTTCAGCTTCCCATTATTAACAGTGTGTTGTTTCTGTTTCTGCAATTGCAGTGTCCTCTATTCTACTCTGCCTGTGTGACACAGGTAATCGTCGAGTTGAGGCCAAAGTCTTGGCATACATCTGTGGTGCCAGGAAACGAAATCGTGCTCACCACCTCCGGGATTCGAGGCAGCATTTCATAAAATTTAATTTAAGAAATTTAATTAAATTCTTTTAATGTCATTGCATTTCCAAAATTAAAAGAAAGTTGAATTCTGAGTTTCATTTAACCGAGTAGTGGTATACGGGTGGGGTTTTCAAGTGCAAATATCTGTCCTGTCTGTTTGTGAGCTCTTAACCGAGCTCAGTACTTTGAGTCACCTTAGTAAAACAGAATCTTAACAACACTCTATCATTCCCCCAACACCAATGGTGTTCTAAAGGGCTGTGTTCTTTCACCTACTCTCTTCCTTCTCTTCAGCAATGATCTTCTACAATCCCCATCTTCCTCTCTTCTTCATGCGTTTGTTGATGATTCTACCCTTCACTTTTCCTCTGCCTTTTCTTCAGAACCATCATCTGTTACTCGTAATTGTTGGGGGAATGGAGAGTTATTAAGTTTCTGTTTTACTAAGAGGACTCAAAGTACTGAGCTCGGTTAAGAGCTCACAAATAGACAGGACAGATATTTGTACTTGAACACCCCACCCGCTATACCAGTACTCGGTTAAATGAAACTCAGAATTCAACTTTCTTTTAATTTTGGAAATGCAATGACATTAAAAAAATTTAAATAAATTTTCTAATTAAATTTTATGAAATGCTGCCTCGAATCCCGGAGGTCGTGAGCACGATTTTGTTTCCTGGCAAAACAGACGTATGCCAAGACTTTGGCCTCAACTCGACGATTACCTCTGTCACACAGGCAGAGTAGAATAGAGGACACTGCAATTGCAGAAACAGAAATGACACACTGTTAATAATGGAAAACTGAAAGTATGTGCACACATATAATGAGTTTCCAATATTATTCTACTGGATGAAAATATATTGGTTAGTCACAGCTAACCAGAAATATTTATGCTACCATAATAGCATACAAAACCATTAATTCTTTGCTGGTATTAAAGGAAAACAATTTATTCAAAATAAATAAAGAATAAGCAGGACAAATACAGTACTGTATGTATTCCTTAAATTGTGGGCAACCACAAAAGTTGCAATGCTTATTACTGATTTACAATTAATATGGTAAAACACTCTATTTATGATAAACAAAGAATCTACAAGATAAATACAGTATTCATTCACTTTTGGTTATCAAGAACTGTTTGCAATGAAAAAGAGGGGGGGCAAAACCACCTTTTGAAGTATTTGCAACTTATAACTCAAAATACATTATCCCCAACATATGAAGAATCAACAAGATAAATACAGTATGCGTTCATTAGATTGTGGTTAACATTAAATATTTGCAAAGCCAACAGGGTAAAATTACCCTTTAATTATTTGCAGTTTATAGCATAAAACACTTTAGTTAAATGATTAATTATTTGCAATTTATATAGCAAATAGCT
Organism: Halocaridina rubra; assembly: GCA_037179515.1. Taxonomy (NCBI): domain Eukaryota; kingdom Metazoa; phylum Arthropoda; class Malacostraca; order Decapoda; family Atyidae; genus Halocaridina; species Halocaridina rubra. Next base: position 60,271 of record JAXCGZ010022904.1, read on the forward strand.
TTATTCACGAGTTTTTGACATAAAACACTTTATTTACGATGATAGAAAGGGGTGAAATGAAATCAGAATTTGTTAGGAGAAGGGATAGATTTTTACGGGCTCATAACCAGTCTTCAGAGGATGAGATTTTCGTTTATCACATTCAGTGAAAAGTAACTTCTTAGCAACGTATATCAGCTGTAATTTCCAGGTTAAGGAATTAACTTTGGCAAGTGAGATTCCAGTTAGGTAATCTACAAAAATTCGTTTGTATGGGAATGGAATCTGAAAAAAAAATTCGTAGGATTTGGCCAGTAACGAATGTAACTAATTCTCGAAAAACCAATTTGCTTGAACCACGAGCTTTACCATACACTATCCCTCACCTTGTTTGTGCCAGATGAATTCCTGTGAAGATGCCACGTAAATATGATTTGAAAGAAACTTGACTGCTGAGGCGAGATGCTGCCTCTGGGATGTTTGGCTGCCAAATGAGAGCGCTTCAATGTCCCTCCTGGTGACGTCATCTGTAGGATATTTTTCTAAAGCAGTAACTGTCTCTTATATCATTTAAGGACTACTTTAGTGGTGGTCCCTGGCAGGCAATTATAGCAGAGATGCAAGGGAGAGACAGTATTTTAGGTGCAACAAGTGGAAGCAAATGAAATAAAACGAGAATAATAATGAAAAGTTAGGTTACTGGTAAACAATCTCTAGAATGTTCTTTGCGTTGTAGGAGACGGAATTTAAGTACTCAAAAATTAAAGAAGCTACTGATATATATCAAGACAGGTTAATGACATAACAGCAAGGTCAAATTTATAACAAAATTATCAGCATGAGCTATTTTATCATAAGAAAATTGTAAAAAAAATGTATCTGATAGGTTCACTGAAAAGGTGGAAAGGTAGGAGCAGCCTTTATTTCGGGACTATGCTTCTACATGTACAAGAATAGTAAATAAGATATATTTAAAATTAGCTATAAGCTAAGATATAAATTGCAAATAATAATAATCTGCAAAAGTCAAGAAGTGGGAATTATTTTTTTAGTTAGAAATATGACAGTTAAGTTACTAAATTAACTAATAAGGCATCTAACAGCCTCTGGTGACTTTTAGCGAAACACTCTGTCACAGTAATCTCGTATCACTCTTTCTTCTACTCTTAACTCTGATTTGCAGAGAGTATCTGAGTGGGGCAGTCAAAATTTAGTTAAATTCAATGCCTCCAAGACAGTTTCTGGCTATCTCTTTATCTTCTTCTCCACCTGATAACCCTATTGTCTTCGATACTAATAAAACTTACCCTCTTAACTTTATCAACATATTAGGAATCCATAGAGCCTCTAACTTGTCTTGAAGGAATCACATAATCCAAATTTCTAAACCTTCATCCAAAAAATTGGGGGTTTTGTTTCGTTTTCGTCATTACTCTTCCTCATTGCAGTTACTTAAAATTTACAAAGGTCTTATCGCCCCTGCTTAGGATACTGCTCACACATCAAGGGTGCTTCTTCCTTTACTTATCTTCTTGATAGGGTTGAATCCAAGGCAGTCAGACTCATTAATGATCCTTCTCATACTTCTAACCTGGATTCTCTCTCTCTTTGCCGTAAGGTAAACTCCCTTTCGCTTTTCTATCGCTACTACTTCCATCGCTGCTCTGATGAGTTGGCGAGTTGCATCCCTCCTCCACTGCCGAGGCTGCGTAACACTCGCCAAGTGGCTTCATCTCACAGGTACTGTGTGGAGATTTGTGACTCTCGAATTGGTCAGTACGGCGACTGCTTCTTCCCATCTACCTCCGGACTCTGGGACTCTCTTCCTCCTTCTGTCTTTCCTAATTCTTATGACCTTTTATCCTTCGAAAAGCAGATTTATCGTCATCTCAGAGCCTAGTCCTACATATCTCTGGGTCCTCTGTACTTTGAGTGTTTTTTCTGTCTGTCGTTTTCCTTTGTGTGACATTACCTCATCTCTGCTTTGCCCTTAACCTTTATCTTTTCCTTCGTCTTGGTATTTTCTCGTGCCCGGGCCTTTATTGATGAGGGCAGTTTCTGCCTATCCCGGTGTCACACTCTTCAAAAAAAAAAAAATTTGTGATTACCTAATTTTGTTTACGGGAAAGAGCCCAAAGCTCATATCTTACCGTCTCCTGAGAGGTGCCATTTTGTACTTAGTGATACTTATCATACCTGTCCTTAAAACTATGGATTGAGATAGCATTAACTACCTCCTCGCCTAGCAAATTCCAATTATCAACTACCCTTACACTGAAAAAGTATTTCCTTACATCCTGCAAAGAAGTTTTCTTACGAAGCATCAATCTATGACCTCTAGTTCTAGAGCCTGCCATATCAAAATATCGATCTCTATCAACTCTATCATAACCATGAAGGAATTTAAAGACTGTCACCATATCCCCCTCAATCTTCTAGCTTCGAGTGATGGAAAGTCTAATTCCCTCAGTCTCTCATCATAACTGATATTGCGTATTTCTGGCACCCCAGTTTCGTGGCATGTCTTTGAACTTTTTCAGGCTTAGCTATGTGTTTTTTTCAAGTGCGGATTCCAAAAGGGGGCTGCATAGTAAAATTTTGGCCTCACATAGGGTACATAAATATTGCTGAACATTTCCTTGTCCATGTGCCTGAAGGCTACCCTTACATTTGATAGGAAGGCATATGCTGCCCTTACTATGCGATTTATATGTATTTTTGGAGACAAATCTGCCAGTATGTTTACTCCTAGATCTCTTTCATTTTCTGTCTCTTGAAGTTGTACTCCAGCCACCCGAGTAGCCAAGCTTGGGCCTTCTTGCACTTGTACCCATTCGCATTACCTTACATTTTGAAGTATTGAATTTCATTAGCCACTTTTTTGACCACTCATGCAGACTATTTAGATCTTCCTGAAGTTCTCTACCATTGTTCTCGTTTCCTACTTTCTTCACAATCTTTGCATCATCTGCAAACATATTCATGAATGAATTTACAGACTCTGGTAGGTCTTTTACATATACAAGGAACATAAGTGGCCTTAAAACTGAACACTGTGGAACTCCACTACTAACTCTTCTCCATTCAAACACAGAGTGTCTTACTCTAACCCTCTGTTCCCTTCCTTCTAAGTAAGTTTTATCCATTCCAAGACATTTTCACCTATTCTAGCCATTGCTTGCATCTTCCTAATAAGTCTCCCAGGTGGAACAGTGTCAAACGCTTTCTGGAAGTCTAGGAATATGCAATCTGCCCAGCCCTCTCTTTCCTGTAAGATTCGGCTTACCTCATCATAAAATTCTAAAAAGTTTGTTACTGTTGATCTACCTTCTCTGAAGCCATGTTGCCTCACTGACAAAAAGTTGAAGGATTCCAGGTGAAGAGAGGTATGTTTCCTTAGTAGTTTCTCCATAACTTTGCAAACTATGCTGGTCAAGGAAACTGGTCTATAGTTCAGAGCCGTATCCCTCCTTCCCTTTTTGAAGATAGGTATCACGTTTGCTTGTTTCCAGCATCTTGGAATCTCCCCTGACTCCAGTGACTTTTTAAATATGATACTTAGTGCCACTAATATTGAGTATGTGCATTTTTTAAGTACATGAGGGGATATATCACCAGGACCTGTAGCTTTATGAACATCTAACTCCATCAGCACTTTGCATACCTCTGTGGCTGTAAGGTTGATGTTCTCTAATGCCGGCCCTTGAGCTTCTATCTCTGCAATCTGAGGGGGTGGGGTATTTTCTACTGTAAATACTGACTGATACTCCTTGTTCAATTCTTTGCAGATCTCTTCATCTGTCTCAGTGATGCTTCCATCCTCTCTCTTAAGCCTTAAAATCAATTCTTTTACCTTCAATGTTCATCTGATAAAGCTGTGGAAAAGCTTGGAATTTTTTTTAGCCTTCCTGGTAATGTCCCTCTCATAGTCTCTCTCTGCCTCTCTTCTTTTACTTAGGTAATCATTTCTTGCTCTTTTGTAGGTTTTCCAGGCATTTATGTTTTTTCTCCTGCTATGCCTTTTCCAGCATTTGTCTCTCCACTCCTTAGCTTTTTTACACTCTTTATTGAACCATTTCTCTCTGGCATGAATTACACCTACTTTGGTGACAGGTATGCAGCAATCTACTATCTTCCCGTATTTCTCACAAAAGATGTTATACATTTCTTGTACAGATTTGTTGTAAAATAAGGTTCTCCAGTCAATAACTGCAAAAGGCTCATTCATTTTGATGTAATCTCCTTTCGGATAGTTCCTCCTCATGTCCTCAGTGCCTCTACTCTCAGGCAGACCATCTTCAATTATATACTCCATCAACAACACGCAGTGGTCACTCTTTCCAATTGGTGGTTCATACTCAATTTTTTTTAATATCCAACACATTATCTGTGAATACTAGATCAAGTAATGATGGCCCATCCCCACCCCTGGCACTCGTTGGTTCCATTACATGTTGGTGTAGGAAATTTCCTTGTACGCAATCTAGGAATCTTGTCCTGAATGAGTCCTCACCACTGTGTGGGTCAAGATCTATCCAATCTATCTCTTTATGATTAAAATCTCCCATAATAAAAATCCAACATTTTCTCTCCCGTGCCACGTTAACAACTGAGTTTATGACTTCAATATTACCCATATGACTTTCCTCATAAGCTTCTAGCCTATTCTGGTTCCTTAGTGGGTTATATACAACAGTTATTATATTGCTCTCTGACCCAGTATTTACGCGAGCAACAAGAAATTCTTTGAACTCACTTTCTATAGCCAAGTTTATTTCTTCAACTTGAATCCTTTCACTTATGAGCAGTGCTATCCCTCCACCAGTCCTCTCAGATCTTTCACCCCTTAATATTCTGAAGCCCTTAGGAAAAACTGTGACACTGTTTACGTCCTCATTCAACTTAGTCTCTGTAATTGCTACTATATCTGCCTTACTGTTGTGAATCCTATCTTTTAATTCTACTGCCTTACCAGCTAATCCATCAGCATTTGTGTATAACAATCTTAATAAGGCCCCATCCCCTGATCTTCTGTCATTATCTTCTTTTTCTCCCCTTTGTCTGGAAGAACTCTGAAATGAAAATTTTTCTTCTCTTCATTTCTTTCCTCATTTAACCTTCTTGCCTCTTGCAACAAGTTTTTTATCTTTCCCATCTCTTGAAAGAAGGAAGTTGCAGGTGAATATTGGTAAAAGTAAATTCTTGAGATGCATGAAGAGTGGTAATGTTGGCAGATTGAATGTAGGAGTTAATAGGGAGTTTCTTGAACAAGTTCAGAGTTTTAAGAATCTGAGGCCGCATTTATCATGGAGTGGACAAGTGGATGTAGAGGTATGCGACAATGTTTCGCTCAAAGTCACCAGAGGCAGTTAGATGCCTTATTAATTAATTTAGTAACTTAACTGTCTTATTTTTTCTAACTAAAATACTTCCCACTCCTTCCCTTTTGCAAATTATGATTATATGCAATTTATATTTTAGCTTATAGCTAATTTTAAATATATCTTATTTAATATCCCTGTACATGTAGAAAGCATGATTCCGATATAAAGGCCTCCCCAAGCATGATCCCAAAATAGTAAGCTAATTTTCCATAATTATTCTCGTTTTATTTTATTTGCTTCCACTTGTTGCACCAAATATACTCTCTCCCTTGCAGCTCTGCCATAACTGCCTGCCAGGGACCACCATTAATGTAGCCCTTAAATTATATAAGAGCCAGTTACTGCTCTGGAAATATATCCCACAGATGACATCACCAGGAGGGATATTATTCCGTCCTCATTTGGAGGCCAAACTTCACAGAGGCAAGATCTCGCCTCAGCAGTCAAGTTTATTTCAAACCTTATTTACGTGGCGTCTTCAGAGGAATTCATCTTGCACAAACAAGGTGGGGGATAGTGTATGGTAAAGCTCGTTGGTCAAGCAAATTGGGATTTCGAGAATTAGTTACGAAAATTTTCTCAGATTTCTTTCCATTACAAACGAATTTTTGTAGATTACCTAACTGGAATCTCACTTGCCAAAGTTAATTCCTTAACCTGGAAATTACAGCTGATTTACATTGCTAAGAAGTTTCTTTCATTGAACATGATAAACGAAAATCTCATCCTCAGAAGATTGGTGATGAGCCCATAAAAATCTATCTCTTCTCCTAACAAAATTCTAATTTCATATCACCCCTTTCTATCATCGTAAATAAAGTGTTTTACATGAAAAACTCGTGAATAAAGCTATTTCCTATATAAATTGCAAGTAATTAATTATTTAACTAAAGTGTTTTATGCTATAAACTGCAAATAATTAAAAGGTAATATTACCCTGTTGGCTTTGCAAATATTTCCGGTTTAACCACAATTTAGTGAATTCAAACTATTTATCTTGCTGATTCTTCATATATTGGGGATAAAGTGTTTTGGGTTATAGGTTGCAAATACTTCAAAGGTGGCTTTGCCCATTTTTTCGTTGCAAATAGTTCTTGATAACCAAAAGTGAATGAATACTGCATTTATCTCGTAGATTCTGCCTTTATCGTAAATAGAGTGTTTTACCATATAAATTCCAAATCATTAATAAGCATAGCAACTTTTGTGGTTGCCCACAATTTAAGGAGTACATACAGTACTGTATTTGTCTTGCTTATTCTTCATTTATTGTGAATAAATTGTTTCCTTTAATACCGGCAAAGAATTACTGGTTTTCTATGCTCTTACAGTAGTATAAATATTTTTGGTTAGTTGTGACTGACCAATATATTTTCATCCTGTAGAATAATATTGGAAACTCATTATATGTGTGCTCATGCTTTCAGTTTCCCATTATTGACAGTGTGTCATTTCTGTTTCTGCAATTGCAGTGTCTTCAATTCTACTTTGCCAAGTGACAGAGGTAATCGTCGAGTTGAGGCCAAAGTTTTGGCATCCATCTGTGGTGCCGGAAAACGAAATGGCCCACAACTTCCGTGATTTGAGGCAACATTTCATAAAATATTAGTTTAAAATATTAATTCAATTCTTTCAATGTGTCATTGCATCTCCAAAATTAAAAGAATGTTGAATTCTGAGTTTCATTTAACTGAATAGTGGTATACGGGTGGTGTGTTTAAGTGCAAATATCTGTCTTGTCAGTTTATAAGCTCTTAACCGAGTTCAGTACTTTGAGTCCCCATAGTAAAACAGAAATTTAACAACTCTCCATTCCCACAACAATATTAGTGCCTAAACAGGGACCGAACAGACTGATTTTGATAAATTTATTTTTATTTTGCTTTTTAACATTGCACATGAAACCCGATTACCATTGGCTCGATTACTGAAATGAATGAATCTTAGGCTGCACATGAAAATTTTATTGCTAGAGATGTCGTGGATCAGAATTTTTTTTTATTTTTAAAATTAATTACGGTAACTAATATTTTCATGTTTACCATGTGGTAAACGAAATTTCAGGAAATCTGCTTGAGATTATGTGGTAACAGAATTAAGAAATTTCGCATGACGAGAAGACGTGTTATTTAAGATTTCATTTATTTGCGTCATAAGATTGAGTTTTAAAGCATTCATGTGTTATATATCCATTAATGGATGATACTTGTTAAGGATTGTTTATATTTCTTTGGGATTTAGGAATTGGGAATAAGCATATTAAGTATTTTGCTTATAATCGAGTTTTGTATTCAAGCATTGACTGCTCATAGATTTGGAAGAAAAACTTTGGTGTCGTTTATTGAGCCTAGGCTAAGCCCTTCATGTGTCTGAGTTTTCACTCAAAAATAAGTTTTCTCATTAATAGTAGACACATGTGTAACCTGGCTGCCTCGTAAGCCTTTAGCTTATCTTTGGTGTATTTACATAGGATCTGTACCCTTTTGGCAGCATTCCAGAATTTTACTTACAACATTTTATTTGTGGGTACTGTCATATACGCACTCATACGCAGGCACAACTGCTATACTTTACTTGTTTGTATTCTCTGGCACTGGGTGCTAGTCGGTAAAATTTGCTGTTGCTCATTCCTTTCATTTGCACCATAACCGCAGGTACTGCAGCATATTGCTGTTAAGCAGGCACGACTACCATCCTGTATTATCAGAGTTTCATGCACTGTTTTGCAAAATTTTGCTGCTGTTGCACTTGATTGTATTTTGAGTCACTTTTATGGCAAGGTTTTGAGATCGCCGTTACGTTTAAGTTTGAACTGTGGTGTTGAAATTTTTTCTCTCCTTGGTGTTGTGTGGTTCTTTCATTTTTTTCTACTATTGTACAGATATTTTTCTTTTGACACTTCATTATTGACTGTTTAGGAAATCACCATGGTAACAGGGCAGTCACAGGAAACAAACATGGAAACCAGGCAGTCACAGGAAACCATTGAAATATTTAATGAGGAGCGTTAACTGAACATGATGATTGCTAGGGGTAAGAAATATGGTCATTACACAGGACAGAAGCTTTTCATTTGGGTTCATGACAAGATGGGTGAACGCCGAGCTGAGCTGGAAAAGAAAGCCCGTAATGAGGCACAAGTCCAACGCGACTACGACCAGACACAGGAGCTGAATATGGAAAATGATGCCATGAAAACGTCCTTTGCTGATGCACTAAAGGGGAATGTGGCAGTAAAAGAGGCTGTAAAGGTGGTGGCACTGGAAAACATACAAACAGTTGACTATAAAGAGACAGTAATCGAAAAAATGAAAGACGTTGTGATGGAAAGGGCAAACCCACTCATCAGACAGGCACTTGATAAGGAGAAGACAGTGGTAATCTCAGGCATAAGTGAATCCCAGGAGCCAACATGGCAGGGGAGACTTGAAGAAAATAAAGCTAGGGTTGTAGACCTGATAAGAAAGCTTGGAGTAGTATGTGGTCCTGAGGATATTGTAAACATACACCAACTAGGTAAATATTCGAGGGAAGGAAAGCTGAGACCAACAAAAGTAACCTTTGAGAGAGGGGAGACATGTAGGGAAATATTGTTGAGAAAAAAAAGTCTAAAAGACCTTCAAGAATGCAAAGAAGTGTTCATTAGACGATACAGAACACAGGAAGAGATGGGAAAGATCAAAAACTTGTTGCAAGAGGCAAGAAGGTTAAATGATGAAAGAAATGAAGAAGAGAAGAAAAATTTTCGTTACGGAATACTTCCAGACAAAGGGGAGATAAAGAAGATAATGACAGAAGATCAGAGGATGGGGCCTCATTAAGATTGTTATACACAAATGCTGATGGATTAGCTGGTAAGGCAGTAGAATTAAAAGATAGGATTCACAACAGTAAGGCAGATATAGTAGCAATTACAGAGACTAAGTTGAGTGAGGACATAAACAGTGTCACAGTTTTTCCTAAGGGCTTCAGAATACTAAGGGTCGAAAGATCTGAGAGGACTGGTGGAGGGATAGCACTGCTCATAAGTGAGAGGATTCAAGTTGAAGAGATAAACTTGGCTATAGAAAGTGTGTTCAGGGAATTTCTTGTTGCTCGCATAAATACTGGGTCAGAGAGCATTATAATAACTGTTGTATACAACCCACCAAGGAACCAAAATAGGCTTGAAATTTATGAGGAAAGTCATATAGGTACGATTGAAGTCATAAACTCAGTTGTTAACATGGCGCGGGAGAAAAAATGTAGGATTTTGATTATGGGAGACTTTAATCATAAAGAGATAGATTGGATAAATCTTGACCCACACAGTGGTGAGGACTCCTTTGGGGCAAGATTCCTAGATTGCGTACAAGGGAATTTCCTACACCAACATGTAATGGAACCAACAAGAGCCAGGGGTGGGGATGAGCCATCACTACTTGATCTGGTGTTCACAGATAATGTGTTGGATATTGAAAATATTGAGTATGAACCACCAATTGGAAAGAGTGACCACTGTGTGTTGTTGATGGAGTATATCATTGAAGACATTCTTCCTGAGAGTAGAGGCACTGAGGACATGAGGAGGAACTATCAGAAAGGAGATTACATCAAAATGAATGAGCTTTTTGCAGTTATTGACTGGAGAACCTTATTTTACAACAAATCTGTACAAGAAATGTATAACATCTTTTGTGAGAAATATGGGAAGATTGTAGATTGCTGCATACCTGTCACCAAAGTAGGTGTAATTCATGCCAGAGAGAAATGGTTCGATAATGGGTGTAAAAGAGCTAAGGAGTGGAGAGACAAATGCTGGAAAAGGTATAGGAGGAGAAAAAACATAAATGCCTGGCAAACCTACAAAAGAGCAAGAAATGACTACCTAAGTAAAAGGAGAGAGGCAGAGAAAGATTATGAGAGGGACATCACCAGGAAGGCGAAAGAAAATCCCAAGCTTTTCCACAGCTTTATCAGAGGAAAACTGAAGGTAAAAGAACAGGTTTTAAGGCTAAAGAGAGCGGATGGAAGCATCACTGAGACGGACGAAGAGATCTGCAAAGAATTGAACAAGGAGTTTCAGTCAGTATTTACAGTAGAAACTACCCCACCCCCTCAGATTGCAGTGATAGAAGCTCAAGGGCCGGTATTAGAGAACATCAACCTTACAGCCACAGAGGTATGCAAAGCGCTGATGGATTTAGATGTTCATAAAGCTACAGGTCCTGATGACATATCCCCTCATGTGCTTAAAAAATGCGCAAACACAATATCAGTGGCACTAAGTATCATATTTAAGGAGTCATTGGAGTCGGGGGAGATTCCAAGATGCTGGAAACAAGCAAATGTGATACCTATCTTCAAAAAGGGAAGGAGGGATACGGCTCTGAACTATAGACCAGTTTCCTTGACCAGCATAGTTTGCAAAGTTATGGAGAAACTACTAAGGAAACATATCTCTCTTCACTTGGAATCCTTCAACTTTTTGTCAGTGAGGCAACATGGCTTCAGAGAAGGAAGATCAACAGTAACAAACTTATTAGAATTTTATGATGAGGTAAGCCAAATCTTACAGGAAAGAGAGGGCTGGGCAGATTGCATATTCCTAGACTTCCAGAAAGCGTTTGACACTGTTCCACATGGGAGACTTATTAGGAAGCTGCAATCAATGGCTAGAATAGGTGGAAATGTCTTGGAATGGATAAAAACTTACTTAGAAGGAAGGGAACAGAGGGTTAGAGTAAGACACTCAGTGTCTGAATGGAGAAGAGTTAGTAGTGGAGTTCCACAGGGTTCAGTTTTAGGGCCACTTTTGTTCCTTGTATATGTAAATGACCTACCAGAGTCTGTAAATTCATTCATGAATATGTTTGCAGATGATGCAAAGATTGTGAAGAAAGTAAAAAACGAGAACAATGGTAGAGAACTTCAGGAGGATCTAAATAATCTGCATGAGTGGTCAGAAAAGTGGCTAATGAAATTCAATACCTCAAAATGTAAGGTAATGAGAATGGGTACAAGTGCAAGAAGGCCCAAGCTTGACTACTCGGTGGCTGGAGTACAACTTCAGGAGACAGAAAATGAGAGAGATCTAGGAGTAAACATATTGGCAGATTTGTCTCCAGAAATACATATAAATGGCGTAGTAAGGGCAGCATATGCATTCTTATCAAATGTAAGGGTAGCCTTCAGGCACATGGACAAGGAAATGTTCAGAAATATTTATGTAACCTATGTGAGGCCAAAACTCGAATATGCAGCCCCCTTTTGGAATCCGCACTTGAAAAAGCACATAGCTAAGCTTGAAAAAGTTCAAAGACATGCCACAAAACTGGTGCCAGAAATACGCAATCTCGGTTATGATGAGAGGCTGAGGGAATTAGACTTGCCATCACTCGAAGCTAGAAGAGTAAGGGGGGATATGGTGACAGTCTTTAAATTCCTTCATGGTTATGATAGAGTGGATAGGGATCGATATTTCGATATGGCTGGCTCTAGAACTAGAGGTCATAGTTTGAAGCTTCGGAAGAAAACTTGTTTGCAGGATGTAAGGAAATACTTTTTCAGTGTAAGAGTAGTTGATAATTGGAATTCGCTAAGCGAGGAGGTAGTTAATGCTACCTCAATCCATAGTTTTAAGGACAGGTATGATAAGTATCACTAAGTCTAAAAATGGAACCGATCAGGAGACGGGAAGATACGAGCTTTGGGCTCTTTCCCGTAAACACAATTAGGTAATCACAATTAGGTAATCACAAGCACAACGCAAACAAGAGCTAACGCTTCCTCGGCTTTGAGTGGGAATCCAAGATAGTGGTGTGTTGGGGGAATGGTAGAGAGTTGTTAAGAATCTGTTTTACTAAGGGGACTCAAAGTACTGAGCTCGGTTAAGAGCTCACAAACATACAGGACAGATATTTTTACTTAAACACCCGACCCATATACCACTACTCGGTTAAATGAAACTCAGAATTCAACTTTCTTTTAATTTTGGAAATGCAGTGACATTAAAAGACTTGAATTAAATTTCTTAAATTAAATTTTATGACATGCTGCCTCGAATCCCGGAGGTGGTGAGCATGATTTCGTTTCCCGGCACCACAGATGTATGCCAAGACTTTGGCCTCAGCTCGACGATTACCTGTGTCACACAGGCAGAATAGAATAGAGGACACTGCAGTTGCAGAAACAGAAACGACACACTGTTACTAATGGGAAACTGAAAGCATGGTCACACATATAGTGAGTTTCCAATATTATTCTACTAGATGAAAATATATTGGTTAGTCACAGCTAACCAGAAATATTTATGCTACCATAATAGCATACAAAACCATTAATTCTTTGCTGGTATTAAAGGAAAACAATTTATTCACAATAAATGAAGAATAAGCAAGACAAATACAGTACTGTATGTATTCCTTAAATTGTGTGCAACCACAAAAGTTGCAATGCTTATTACTGATTTGCAATTAATATGGTAAAACACTCTATATACGATAAAGGAAGAATCTACGAGATAAATACAGTATTAATTCACTTTTGGTTATCAAGAACTGTTTGCAATGAAAAAAAGGGTGCAAAACCACCTTTTGAAGTATTTGAAACTTATAACTCAAAACACTTTATCCCCATCATATGAAGAGTTAGCAAGATAAATACAGTATGCATTCATTAGATTGTGGTTAACAGGATATATTTGTAAAGCCAAAAGGGTAAAATTACCTTTTAATTATTTGCAGTTTAACACGTTAGTTAAATGATTAATTATTTGCAATTTAAATAGCAAATTTTTTGACATAAAACACTTTATTTACGATGATAGAAAGGGGTGAAATGAAATTAGAATTTATTAGGAGAAGGGATAAATTTTTACGGGCTCATAACCAGTCTTCAAAGGATGAGATTTTCGTGTATCACATTCAGTGAAAAGAAACTTCTTGGCAATCTATATCAGCTGTAATTTCCAGGTTAAGGAATTAACTTTGGCAAGTGAGATTCCAGTTAGGTAATCTACAAAAATTTGTTTGTATGGGAATGGAATCTGAGAAAAAAAATTCGTAGGATTTAGCCAGCAACGAATGTAACTAATTCTCAAAAAAAAACAATTTGCTTGACCCACGAGCTTTACCATACACTATCCCTCACCTTGTTTGTGCCAGATGAATTCCTGTGAAGATGCCACGTAAATAGGCTTTAAAATAAACTTGACTGCTGAGGCGAGATGCTGCCTCTGGGATGTTTGGCCGCCAAATGAGAGCACTTCATTGTCCCTCCTGGTGACGTTCTGTAGGATATATTTCTAGAGCAGTAACTGGCTCTTATATCATTTAAGGACTACTTTAGTGGTGGTCCCTGGCAGGTAATTATAGCAGAGATGCAAGGGAGAGACAGTATTTTAGGTGCAACAAGTGAAAGCAAATAAAATAAAATGAGAATAATAATAGAAAGTTAGGTTACTGGTAAACAATCTCTAGAATGTTCTTTGCTTGAAGGAGACGGAATTTAAGTACTCAAATAATAAAGAAGCTACTGATATATATCTAGACAGGCTAATGACATAACATCAAGGTCAAATTTATAACAAAATTATCAGCAAGAACAATTTTTATAATAAGAAAATTGTAAAGAAAACGTATCTGATAGGTTCACTAAAACGGTAGAAAGGTAGGAGCAGCCTTTATATCGGGACTCTTCTTCTACACGTACAAAAATAGTAAATAAGGTATATTTAAAATCAGCTATAAGCTAAGATATAAATTGCAAATAATCATAATCTGCAAAAGTCAAGAAGTGGGAATTATTTTTTAGTTAGAAAAATGACAGTTAAGTTACTAAATTAATTAAGGCATTTAACAGCCTCTGGTGACTTTGAGTGAAGCACTCTGTCACAGCGTCGGTGTGCAAGATAAATGGAATATCAGGGTTTACCAATAGTAATACTGGCTCACCCGCCAATGCTTCTCAGAGCTTGAAAACTGCTCTCTCCGCATAGTCTGTCCATTGGACAGGGGAGGTTTTACCTTGCTTTGAGGAGGTCATTTGCTGCAAAGGGGCAGCGACAGTATTAAAATATGGAATGAACCATTGGTAGTAGCCGACACTACCATGGAATGATCTCTGTTGAGTGACAGTAGCAGGTTTCTCCATATCCTTAATAGCTTGTACTCTGTCATGTAAAGGGGACATAACTCCTTCTCTGACCAAGTGGCCGAGATACTGCAATTGTGTGAAATCAATCTCACATTTGGAAGACTTTAAATGAAGGCCATGCTGGTTCAGACGAGTGAGAACTCTGCAAAAAGTCTCGAGGTGCGATGACCAATCCTGAGAATGCACCAGGATGTCGTTTATAATGCATGAAACATTATCGAGATCATGTAGTACTATCCTCATGAGTCTTCTGAAGCAGCCAGGGGCAGTTACAATACCGAAAGGCATGATCCTGAATCGGTATAGACCATATCTTGTGGAAAAGGTTGTTAGAGGCCAGGCACTCTCGCTCAGTGGGACTTGCCAAAATCCATTGGCCAGATCCAACTTGGACAGGTAACGGGCTCAGGATAGCAACGAGAAAATATGCTAGGCGTCAGCAATGGGCTCTCCATCAAAGATGGTAATGGAGTTAAGCTTACGACAGTCAAGACAGAACCTGTGACTGCCATCTTGCTTACGCACTGCCAGTAACGGTGAACACCAAGGGAAATGCTCTTTTCAACTATTCCAAGGTGGCCCCAAGTGACAAGATCTTCCTTCAGCCATACAGACAGCTGGTGGGGAAGGCCATAGGAATGCCGAAATGTCTCTGGGTCAGTCAATCTGACATGATGCTCAAGGGTAGCGGTAATGCCTGGGAGGTCGTTGAAGACGTTCTCGTAGTCCTCTAATTGCTTGTTCAGCTGTTCCTGTTGACTCGGTTGCAGACTTGAGTTAATGATGCAAATACTCACACTTTCCTTTCAGTGTGTGGGAATGGCAGGATCCTTACCATCATCAAAAGCTAAGCTTATGTCTTCAATTGCGAGGGTGGTGGCTGCGGCCAGAGGGGCTTCTTCCAAAAAACTCCACTACCGTAAGTCTGTCTCCACTGCAAAGGTGGAGTATTCCAATATAGGAAGTAAGGGGTGGCTATAATGGTGCACCTGTGTTGCTGCAGCCTTGGAGGTCCTGTTGATGCTGAGGGCATCTATAAGGGTTACTGAGAGTGCCAGCACAGGATTCCTGAGGACCTCCGGGTCCTCACAATACAGCTTCAGCTGGTTAATGTGGTATTTCCTGTTATTGCCATCAACACTTAGCACATAATTGTCAGGGGTCACCCGGTGTACCACAGTGTACGGTTCTTTCCAGCGTAGCATTAGCTTGTGAGTATCTGTTGGAAGAAGTAACAGAGTTCAATCTCCAGGTGTCAGGGCACGACACCAAGCAAGCTTGTCAACGGGAAGCTTGGCAGTCTGCTAGTGACCCTTAATAGCTACTTGTGCAGTTTTCCAAGCCTTTTTGAGATGGGACGAAAACTTCAAAATAAACTCATGGACATCCCTATCGTCATCTTCGATGGTAGGTGAATCCCATTCTACCTAGAATTCCACTGGGCCTCTGACCTTATGACCATAAATCAGCTCGAAAGGCGAGTATCCAGTAGTGTCGTGGGGCGTGTCTCTGAAGGAGAAAAGTGCAGCAGGGACATACTTGTCCCACTGTCTAGGTATATCTATCACTAGCTTGCGCAAACATCGCTTCAATGCCCCGTTATAGCGTTCGCATGCTCCATTTGATTGGGCATGATAGACGCTCATTCGAAGGTGCTTCATATCTAAAAGGTTACAGAAAGCCTCAAAGTGCCTACTTGTAAACTGACTTCCATTGTCAGAAGTTACCTGCTCAGGAAAGCCAACCCTGGATCAGATTTCAAATAGGGCATGAGCGACTGCTTCAGTCGTGATAGAAGATAGTGGCACTGCATCTGGGTACCTTGTTGCCAGGTTGACATATACCAGGAGGAACTGTTTCCCCGTGGACGAAGCTGGATTAATAGGACCTAATATGTCAATAACGACCTTGGAAAATGGCTCTGTTGAGAGGTTAGTTATCCCCATGGGAACTTTCGGTACCGGTGCCGTAGAGGTGGATTGACAGACAGCGAAGGAACCCACATATTTGTCTACCTCGGCATACATGTTTGGCCATGCAAAAACCTTCTGAAGAACGTGTCGAGTTTTTGCTTTGCCTCTGTGACCACTCAGAGGTAAATGGTGTGCCACATACATAGCCTGGCGACGCAACGAAGTGGGCAACACCAACTGTTTAAAGGTGT
This sequence comes from Halocaridina rubra, assembly GCA_037179515.1. NCBI lineage: Eukaryota > Metazoa > Arthropoda > Malacostraca > Decapoda > Atyidae > Halocaridina > Halocaridina rubra. Next base: position 76,933 of record JAXCGZ010022904.1, read on the forward strand.
GGCCATCTTTAGTCACATGCCTATGAAGTACTCCATCTTCAAGGGCGTAAGTGACCTGGCCTCCTCCTCTCACCGTGAAGGTCCTTCACTTGGTGGCCTGTTGCATCCAGCATTTGAGGCTGGGGCAGTCTTGCTGCAATTTGGCAGAGTCTGGACGGGACTTCAGTGGCTCTAGAGGTGCATCATCTGGTAAAGGAGGGAGAAACTCTCCGCGTTCCCCATTACGTGTACTAACTGCGGCAGGCTCAACGGAGTCAGTCGGAGAATCATCCAAATTCTTGGCATCGAGGCCAGGAGTTGCTGCTGAAATGGCTTCATGTGACTTCGCGCGAAGGAAGCTATAATGAGAAATGTCCTTATGGTAGAGGTCGGCCTGGAAAATAGGAGCTAGGTTCAGTACACGACCCAGCAAGACAGGGTACTTAAGCCCAATCATTGCCACAGCTGGGGCTTTTCCCTTGTAGTATTTGCAGTCCAGGTCAATGATACAGCAGCGTTGTATTTGGGGTGTTCCTTCAGCAACCCGCACACGAACAACATTGCTGGTGAAATCTTCATCCCTGATGAATCTCTCGTCAACAAATATGCCATTGGCCCCTGTGTCTAGGGCTATCTCAGGTTCCCTACCATTTATAGTTCCTAGGCATTTTGAGATCACCTCCAGATCATCATGTTTGGTGAATTCCACATTGGCAAGTTTGTACGGAGGTTCCTCGGCATTATCCTCAGTGGCCCTCTCTGGTCTTATTTCTACAGCTTGGGCCAAGTGCGTGGCTGGACTGCTATGTGGGCCGGCGCTAGGTGAGGGAGTGTGGTGGCTCTTAGAGTTTGCCTGAAAACCCTGGGAAGGTGGAGCAGAGTAATGGCCTTTGCTTCTGAACTGCTGAGGCTTAGGTCTTACCGAGTCATCCTTCCTGAGTGAGGGTGCATGGACATAATGAGGCTTAGGAGTGTGAAGAGGATGTGCTGGACGATGTGAGTTCTGCAAGGGGCCCTTGTGCTTCCCGTTCCTGTGATCTTTCCGATGAGAATCATGGCCTGCTGCAGGGGAGATGAAATTCTGAAGTCGAGCCTTGGAATTGGCCCTTCTTGCCCTCAAAACATCACAGAGACGCACTCCAGGCTGGTTGTGCCGGAGGTACTCATCCACAACGGTTAAACTTTTCTTGTAGTTGATCTCATCCTTAAGGTGAGTCCTTACATATGAAACAACATCCGGAGGGAGGTCATTGCAATTGCATCAAACATCAAGAACGCATACAGCTTCTCACGAGGACTCTTTGCAACTTACAACCAATCATTAAAGAGGCGAGCCTTGTGTTTGCCAAAGGTACTACAGTTCTCCTCCTTCAATGTGAAAGCAGAAATATACCTAGCACGACACTCAGCTGGTGAAAGGTTCTGCGAGGCCAGGAGTGTGATTTTAACTTTCTCATAGTCCCTCAGTTGCATCTGGTCGAGTTCATTGACCAGAGCAAGCAGACAGGGTGGCATAGAGGTGAGCAGCCAACGACTCATCTCAGCCTCTGTGCCTCACTAGCTGTCGCAAGACTTTAGAAAGAGCGGATGTAAGTATGAAGCGGTTGCTTGCTGTCGTCTTCTTATTTCTGTATTGGGGGGGCCTCTTACGAGGCTGGTCCCCATTTCCAGATGAAGGACCACTATCTGGGATTCCTGCTCGAAGCCGAGCAAGCGCAAGCTCATGTTCGCGTTGTGATTACCTAATTGATTACCTAATTGTGTTTACGGGAAAGAGCCAAAAGCTCGTATCTTCCCGTCTCCTGATCGGTTCCATTTTAGACTTAGTGATACTTATCATACCTGTCCTTAAAACTAGGGATTGAGATAGCATTAACTACCTCCTCGCTTAGCCAATTCCAATTATCAACTACTCTTACACTGAAAAAGTATTGCCTTACATCCTGCAAAGAAGTTTTCTTACGAAGCTTCAAACTATGACCTCTAGTTCTAGAGCCAGCCATATCGAAATATCGATCCCTATCCACTCTATCATAACCATGAAGGAATTTAAAGACTGTCACCATATCCCCCCTTACTCTTCTAGCTTCGAGTGATGGTAAGTCTAATTCCCTCAGCCTCTCATCATAACTGAGATTGCGTATTTCTGGCGCCAGTTTCGTTGCATGTCTTTGAATTTTTTCAAGCTTAGCTATGTGCTTTTTCAATGCAGATTCCTAAAGGGGGCTGCATATTCGAGTTTTGGCCTCACATAGGTAACATAAATATTTCTGAACATTTCCTTGTCCATGTGCCTGAAGGCTACCCTTACATTTGATAAGAATGCATATGCTGCCCTTACTATGCCATTTATATGTATTTCTGGAGACAAATCTGCCAGTATGTTTACTCCTAGATCTCTCTCATTTTCTGTCTCTTGAAGTTGTACTCCAGCCACCGAGTAGTCAAGCTTGGGCCTTCTTGCACTTGTACCCATTCTCATTACCTTACATTTTGAAGTATTGAATTTCATTAGCCACTTTTCTGACCACTCATGCAGATTATTTAGATCCTCCTGAAGTTCTCTACCATTGTTCTCGTTTTTTACTTTCTTCACAATCTTTGCATCATCTGCAAACATATTCATGAATGAATTTACAGACTCTGGTAGGTCATTTACATATACAAGGAACAAAAGTGGCCCTAAAACTGAACCCTGTGGAACTCCACTACTAACTCTTCTCCATTCAGACACTGAGTGTCTTACTCTAACCCTCTGTTCCCTTCCTTCTAAGTAAGTTTTTATCCATTCCAAAACATTTCCACCTATTCTAGCCATTGAGTGCAGCTTCCTAATAAGTCTCCCATGTGGAACAGTGTCAAACGCTTTCTGGAAGTCTAGGAATATGCAATCTGCCCAGCCCTCTCTTTCCTGTAAGATTTGGCTTACCTCATCATAAAATTCTAATAAGTTTGTTACTGTTGGTCTACCTTCTCTGAAGCCATGTTGCCTCACTGACAAAAAGTTGAAGGATTCCAAGTGAAGAGAGATATGTTTCCTTAGTAGTTTCTCCATAACTTTGCAAACTATGCTGGTCAAGGAAACTGGTCTATAGTTCAGAGCCGTATCCCTCCTTCCCTTTTTGAAGATAGGTATCACATTTGCTTGTTTCCAGCATCTTGGAATCTCCCCCGACTCCAGTGACTCCTTAAATATGATACTTAGTGCCACTGATATTGTGTTTGCGCATTTTTTAAGCACATGAGGGGATATGTCATCAGGACCTGTAGCTTTATGAACATCTAAATCCATCAGCGCTTTGCATACCTCTGTGGCTGTAAGGTTGATGTTCTCTAATACCGGCCCTTGAGCTTCTATCACTGCAATCTGAGGGGGTGGGGTATTTTCTACTGTAAATACTGACTGAAACTCCTTGTTCAATTCTTTGCAGATCTCTTCATCCGTCTCAGTGATGCTTCCATCCGCTCTCTTTAGCCTTAAAACCTGTTCTTTTACCTTCAGTTTTCCTCTGATAAAGCTGTGGAAAAGCTTGGGATTTTCTTTAGCCTTCCTGGTGATGTCCCTCTCATAATCTCTCTCTGCCTCTCTCCTTTTACTTAGGTAGTCATTTCTTGCTCTTTTGTAGGTTTGCCAGGCATTTATGTTTTTTCTCCTCCTATACCTTTTCCAGCATTTGTCTCTCCACTCCTTAGCTCTTTTACACCCATTATCGAACCATTTCTCTCTGGCATGAATTACACCTACTTTGGTGACAGGTATGCAGCAATCTACTATCTTCCCATATTTCTCACAAAAGATGTCATACATTTCTTGTACAGATTTGTTGTAAAATAAGGTTCTCCAGTCAATAACTGCAAAAAGCTCATTCATTTTGATGTAATCTCCTTTCGGATAGTTCCTCCTCATGTCCTCAGTGCCTCTACTCTCAGGAAGATTATTTTCAATGATATACTCCATCAACAACACACAGTGGTCACTCTTTCCAATTGGTGGTTCATACTCAATATTTTCAATATCCAACACATTATCTGTGAACACTAGATCAAGTAGTGATGGCTCATCCCCACCCCTGGCCCTTGTTGGTTCCATTACATGTTGGTGTAGGAAATTCCCTTGTACGCAATCTAGGAATCTTGCCCCGAATGAGTCCTCACCACTGTGTGGGTCAAGATTTATCCAATCTATCTCTTTATGATTAAAGTCTCCCATAATCAGAATCCTACACTTTTTTTCCCGTGCCATGTTAACAACTGAGTTTATGACTTCAATAGTACCTATATGACTTTCCTCATAAACTTCAAGCCTATTTTGGTTCCTTGGTGGGTTGTATACAACAGTTATTATAATGCTCTCTGACCCAGTATTTATGCGAGCAACAAGAAATTCCTTGAACTCACTTTCTATAGCCAAGTTTATTTCTTCAACTTGAATCCTCTCACTTATGAGCAGTGCTATCCCTCCACCAGTCCTCTCAGATCTTTCAACCCTTAGTATTCTGAAGCCCTTAGGAAAAACTGTGACACTGTTTATGTCCTCACTCAACTTAGCCTCTGTAATTGCTACTATATCTGCCTTACTGTTGTGAATCCTATCTTTTAATTCTACTGCCTTACCAGCTAATCCATCGGCATTTGGGCTTGTGCCTCGTCATGGGATTTCTTCTCCAGCTCAGCTCGGCGTTCAACCATCTTGTCATGAGCCCATTCGAAGAGCTTCTGTCCTGGGGAAAAACCGCATCTCTCACCCCTAGCAATTGTCATGTTCAGGTAAGTCTCCTCATCTAATGTTTCGATGGTTTCCTGTGACTGCCTGGTTTCCATGTTTGTTTCCTGTGACTGTCCAGTTGCCATGGTGGTTTCCTAAACAGTCAATAATGAAGTGCCCCCCCCAAAAAAGACCCACTAACAAATCTCTACAGTAGTAGAAAAAATATAAGAACCACACAACGCCAAGGAGGTTAAACAATTCAACACCACAGTTCAAACTTAAAAGTTATCTCAAAACCTCACCATAAAAGTGACTCAAAATGCAATCAAGTGCAACAACAGCAAAATGTTGCAAAACAGGGCATGAAACACTGGTAATACAGAATGGCAGTCATGCCAGCTTAACAGCAATATGTGGCAGTACCTGCGGTTATGGTGCAAATGAAAGGAATGAGCAACAACGAATTTTACCAACTAGCACCCAGTGCCAGAGAATACAAACAAGTATAGTATAGTGGTCGTGCTTGCGTATGAGCGCGTATATGGCAGTACCCACAAATAAAATGTCATAAGTAAAATTCTGGAGTGTTGCCAAAAGGGCACAGATCCTATGCAAAATACACCAAAGATCAGCTAACGGCTTACAAGGCAGCCAGATTACAGATGTCTACTAGTAATAATAACATTTATTTTTGAGTGACAACTCAGACACATGAAGGGCTTAACCTAGGGTCAATAAACGACACCAAAGTTTTTCTTCCCAATCTATGAGCAGTCAATGCTTGAATACAAAACTCAATTATAAGCAAAATACTTAATATGCTTACTCCCAATTCTTAATTCCCAAGGAAATATAACCAATTCTTAACAACTATCACTCTTTAACGGATATATAAATCACGAATGCTTTAAAACTCAGTCTTATTATGCAAATAAATGAAATTTTAAATAACACGTCTTGTCGTCATGCAAAATTTCTTAATTCTGTTACCACATACTCTCATGCAGATTTCCTGAAATTTTGTTTACTACATGGTAAACACGAAAATATTAGTTAACATAATTAATTTTTTATATTAGAAAAAAAAATCTGATCCGCAACGTCTCTAGCTATAACATTTTCGTGTTCAGCCTAAGATTCATTCATTTCAATAATCGAGCCAGTGGTAATCGGGTTTCATGTGCAATGTTAAAAAGCAAAATAAAAATAAATTTATCAAAATTAGTCTGTTTGTTCGGGTCCCTGTTCGGGCGCCAATATTGTTGTGGGAATGGAGAATTGTTAAGTTTCTGTTTTACTAAGGGGACTTAAAGTACTGAACTCGAGCAAAAGCTCACAAACAGATAGGACAGATATTTGTACTTGAACACCCCACCCGTATACCACTACTCGGTTAAATGAAACTCAGAATTCAGCTTTCTTTTAATTTTGAAAATGCAATGACATTAAAAGAATTGAATTAAATTTCTCAAATTAAATTTTATGAAATGCTGCCTCGAATCTCGGAGGTGGTTAGCACGATTTTGTTTCCCGGGACCACAGATGTATGCCAAGACTTTGGCCTCAACTTGACAATTACCTCTGTCACACAGGCAGAGTAGAATAGAGGACACTGCAATTGCAGAAACAGAAATGACACACTCTAAAAAATGGTAAACTGAAAGCATGAGCACACATATAATGAGTTTCCAATATTATTCTACTGGATGAAAATATACTGGTTAGTCACAGCTAGCCAGAAATATTTATGCTACCATAAGAGCATACAAAACCATTAATTCTTTACTGGCATTAAAGGAAAACAATTTATTCACAATAAATGAAGAATAAGCAGGACAAATACAGTACTGTATGTATTCCTTAAATTGTGTACAACCACAAAAGTTGCAATGCTTATTAATGATTTGCAATTGATATGGTAAAACACTTTATTTACGATAATGGAAGAATCTACGAGATAAATACAGTATTCATTCACTTTTGGTTATCAAGAACTGTTTGCAATGAAAAAGGGGCAAAACCACCTTTTGAAGTACTTGCAACTTATAACTCAAAACACTTTATCCCCAACATATGAAGAATCAGCAAGATAAATACAGTATGAATTCATTCAATTATGGTTAACAGGAAATATTTGCAAAGCCAACAGGGTAAAATTACCTTTTAATTATTTGCAGTTTATAGTATAAAACACCTTAGTTATATGATTAATTATTTGCATTTTATATAGCAAATAGCTTTAGTCACGAATTTTTGACGTAAAACACTTTATTTACGATGATAGAAATGGGTGAAATGAAATTAAAATTTGTTAGGAGAGGGGATATATTTTTGTGGGCTCATAACCAATCTTCAGAGGATGTGATTTTCGTTTATCACATTCAATGAAAGAAACTTCTTAGCAGTGTATATCAGCTGTAATTTCTAGGTTAAGGAATTAACTTTGGCAAGTGAGATTCCAGTTAGGTAATCTACAAAAGTTTGTTTGTATGGGAATGGAATCTGAGAAAAATTCATAGGATTTGGCCAGTAATGAATGTAACTAATTCTCGAAATCCCAATTTGCTTGACCCACGAGCTTTACCATACACTATCCCTCACCTTGTTTGTGCCAGATGAATTCCTCTGAAGATGCCACATAAATAAGGTTTGAAATAAGCTTGACTGCTGAGGAGAGATGCTGCCTCTGGGATGTTTGGCTGCCAAATGAGGACGCTTCAATGTCCCTCCTGGTGACGTCATCTGTAGGATGCAATTCTAGAGAAGTAACTGGCTCTTATTTTATACCAGAGCTACTTTAGTGGTGGTCCCTGGCAGGCAATTATAGCAGAGATGCAAAGGAGAGACAGTATTTTAAGTGCAACAAGTGGAAGCAAATAAAATAAAACGAGAATAATAATGGAAAGTTAGGTTACTGGTAAACAATCTCTGAAACGTTCTTTGCATTGTAGGAGACGGAATTTAAGTATTCAAATAATAAAGAAGCTACTGAAATATATCTAGACAGGCTAATGACATAACAGCAAGGTCAAATTTATAACAAAATTATCAGCAAGAACAATTTTTGTAATAATTTATTAGCAAGAGATATTTTATCATAAGAAAATTGTAAGGAAAATGTATCTGATAGGCTTGCTGAATAGAGGGAATGCTAGGAAAGCTGAAATAGGGGGCAGCCTTTATATCGGGATTATGCTTTCTACACGTACAAGAATATTAAATAAGGTATATTTAAAATTAGCTATAAGCTAAAATATAAATTGCAAATAATCATAATCTGCAAAAGTCTAGGAGTGGGAATTAGTTTTAGTTAGAAAAATGACAGTCAAGTTACTAAATTTACTAATAAGGCATCTAACAGCCTCTGGTGACTTTGAGCGAAACACTGTCACAAAGTGGAAGTTTGTTGAATGCGGTGAAGAGTTTTTACGTGAATAGTAGAGCATATGTGAGAGTTGGGAATGGTATGAGTGATTGGTTTGAGGTGAATATTGGGTTACATCAAAGTTGTGTAATGTCGCCATGGTTGTTTGATGTGTGTATGGATGGAGTGGTAAGGTAAGTAAAAGAAAAAGTATCTAACAGAGGCTGAGACCTAGTGGGTGAGGATGGAAGGTTGTGGAAATTGAATCAGTTGCTATTTGCAGATGATACTCTACTGTTGGCTGATACTGAGAATGATTCGAATCATTTGGTGACTGAATTTATTAGTGTGTGTGTGAAAGAAGGAAGTTGCAGGTGAATATTGGTAAAAGTAAAGTCATGAGGTGCACGAGGAGTGGTAATGTTGGCAGATTGAATGTAGGGGTGAATGTGGAGTTGCTTGAAGAAGTTGAGAGTTTTAAGTATCTGAGGCCACATTTATCAAGGAGTGGACAAGTTGATGTAGAGGTATGTGACAGAGTGTTTCGCTCTAAGTCACCAGAGGCTGTTAGATGCCTTATTAGTTAATTTAGTAACTTAACTGTCTTTTTTTTCTAACTAAAATAATTCCCACTCCTTGCCGTTTGCAAATTATGATTATATGTAATTTATATTTTAGCTTATAGGTAATGTTGAATATATCTTATTTAATATTCCTGTGCATGTAGAAAGCATGATCCCGATATAAAGGCTGCCTCAAGCATGATCCTCCTTCATTGGAGGTGATTTCAATGCCCATCACAGAATTTTAAATTCAACAAGGGCAAACAATGATGATGGTGAACACATTGCCTATCTATTGGATGAATTTTCCTCTTTCTAACCCTATGCCCTTCCTTATCCTTTCTTCACGCAAAGCTCATAAGGTTCTTCGCTCATTGAAGATGAACAAGGCATCTGGTCCCGATGGTATCCCTGCAAGGTCCCTTAAGGAGTTTGCAGATGAACTGGCTCCCATGCTTTGCTGTCTTTTTCGCCTCATTCTTTCAATCAATATCTATCCCTCATCTTGGAAGCATGCTCTAGTTCAACCTGTTCCTAAGAAGGGTGACCGCTCTATTCCTTCTAGCTACCGACCTATTGCTCTAACCTCCTCTATTGCTAAAGTTTTTGAAACTTTGCTCAATGCTCACTTCTTGATATGCCTTGAAACTAACTCACTTATCTCCGATCACCAGTACGGCTTCCGCAAGGCAAGATCCACTGGTGATCTCCTGTCCTATCTTACTCATGTATGGTCATCTTCTCTGAGGAACTATGGGGAATCCTTTGTTGTCGCCCTTGATATCTCTAAGGCTTTTGACAGAGTCTGGCACAAGGCTCTGTTGGCCAAACTCCCTGCCTATGGCCTTACCCCTTCTTTCTGTTCTCTGATTTCCAGTTTTCTTACTGACCGTTCTATATCTGTAGTTGTTGATGGCATGACATCTAGCCCTTTCTCTGTTACCAGTGGTGTTCCACAGGGCTCTGTTCTTTCACCTACTCTCTTCCTTCTCTTCATCAATGATCTTCTACAATAACCATTTTCCTCTCCTCTTCATGCCTTTGCTGATGATTCTACCCTTCACTTTTCCTCTGCCTTTTCTTCACAACCTTCATCTGTTACTCGTAATCAATCTCGCATCACTCTTTCTTCTACTCTTAACTCCGATTTGCAGAGAGTATCTGAATGGGGCACTCAAAATTTAGTTAAATTCAATGCCTCTAAGACACAGAGTCTGGCTATCTCTTTATCTTCCTCTCCTCCTGATAACCCTATTGTCTTTGAAACTAATGAAATTTACCCTCTTAACTCTATCAATATATTAGGAATCCATATAGCCTCTAACTTGTCTTGGAGGAATCACATAATCCAAATTTCTAAATCTTCATCCAAAAAATTGGTGGTTTTGTTTCGTTTTCGTTATTACTTTTCCTCATTGCAGTTACTTAAAATTTACAAAGGTCTTATCCGCCCCTGCTTAGAATACTGCTCACACATCTGGGGTGCTTCTTCCTTTACTTATCTTCTTGATAGGGTTGAATCTAAGGCAGTCAGACTCATTAATGATCCTTCTCTTACTTCTAACCTGGATTCTCTCTCTCTTCGCCGTAAGGTATCTTCTCTTTCGTGCTACTACTTCCATGGCTGCTCTGATGAGTTGGCGAGTTGCATCCCTCCTCCACTGCCAAGGACGCGTAATACTCGCCAAGCAGCCTCATCTCACAGGTACTGTGTGGAGATTTGTAGCTCGCGGATTGGTCGGTGCAGCGACTGCTTCTTCCTATCTACCTACAGACTCTGGAACTCTCTTCCTCCTGTCTTTCATAATTCTTATGACCTTTCATCCTTCAAAAATCAGATCTATTGACATCTAAGAGCCTAGTCCTCCATATCTCTGGGTCCTCTGTACTTTGACTGTTTTTTTCTGTCTGTCGTTTTCCTTTGTGTGACATTACCTCATCTCTGCCTTGCCCTTAAGCTTTTTCTTTTCCTTCATCTTGGTATTTTCTCGTGCCCGGGCCTTTATTGATAAGGGCAGTTTCTGCCCGTCCCGGTGTCACACTTTAAAAAAAAAAAAACACACTTACTCAACACTGGTGTACTTACACATATATGCGGAGGGATATTAGACCTGTCCTTCATAACATCCTCTATCACTCCCAATATTGACCGGAGCATACATCCATACCTAATAAGCAATCATTATGCCATTCAAATAAGCATACAGCTGCCAAAACTACCACCAGTTCCACCCCTGCCTCCCAAATGGACTCAAAAAATGGCAAATTGGAAAAAATTCCAAGAATCTCTAGCACATTGGCATACAAATTACACTGTGCCAGAAGATGTAAATACTCTTGCACAGGACCTCATAATAATTCCATTCCAAAGAACAGAATACCTAAAATGGATTACCAGGACTCGTGGTATTACTGCCGAGAAGTTAAAGAAGCCAAACAAAATCTAAATAGGGTTAGGAAATTATATCGAAATAGACCCACAGATGCCAACAGAGCAGTACTTCAGGAAGTAGTCACAGACACTCACAAGACTGTCTCAAAAATTAAAACAGATAAATGGCTGGAATGGTGTGACAGACTAAATCAATACACTAACCTATCCAAACTATGGCAGTGGCTCAGGAGGGTGTCTGGAAAGAAATCAACCAGAACCCCCACACACCCAAAACCCAAAGAGAAAGCCAAAAGACTTGCAAACACCTTTTCTAACCATTCTGCAACCCAAGAGCTTCCAACAAGCACAGTTAGGATCCAAAATTATCTTAAGTAATGAAGATGGGGCACAATAAATCATGCGTGCGACCAACAGGATGATACGGATACACCTTTCACCCTTCAAGAGCTAAGGAATACAAAGAATAAAGGAAAAGACACAGCCTCTGGAGCAGACGGTATCACCTATACAATGATTAATAACATGGGTACTTCAGGTGAAGCTGCATACCTCCACCTGGCAAATACCACTTACACTTTGAGGGTGTGGCCAAAAGTCTGGAGTCAAGAGGACATCCAGCCTATCCCTAAACCCAAAGACCCAGCAAATCTAAGACCTATATCTCTGCTGAGCTGTTTAGAAAAAACAGCAGAAAAAATGGTGCTCAAACGACTGCAATTTAAGATTGGCACCCTACACCCGCACTTGTATGCCTACAGGGATAATGTAGGCACCACACAGTGCACCATGGATGTCCTCAGCTGCATTAACGACAAGGCTGCTGCCGTCATCTTCTTGGACCTTGAGAAGGCGTTTGAGCTGGCCAACTCTGCAGCAATTCTGACTTCCTAAGCTAATAAGGGAGTTAAGGGACATCTACTTAGTTGCGTCTCAAACCATGTTAGAAAGAGAGCAGCCAGAGTAAGATTTCAGGGCAATGTGTCTTCATATAATAAACTAGAAAACTCAGGGAGGAATTCTCAGCCCACTTCTTTTCAATATATAAATGGAGAACTTCTTTCAACTCCAACTGCCACAGGGGGTTGACATCTTCATCGATGCAGATGATGTAGTCTTTGTCAGTGGAGGAGGCAAAAGGCTCACCAATGCTCAAGCAGCAATAGATCAGTTCCAGCTTAAAAGCAAAGAGCTGGGAACTCAAAATCAATGCTGCTAAAACAAAAGCCATGGGCATAAAATCTCCAGCACCACTAGTCCAACTCACTCTAGCAAATGCAAATATAGTGGGTTGATACCTTCATGTATCTAAAGAGTATACATAGATAGACAGCTAACATTTAAAACTCAGATTAGTTATTTCTGGGGAAGAACCACAAGCAGGATAACTCCCATGAGGTATATGACATCTTTTCAAGAAGGAGCAGGTCTTCAAGTTTTGAGGAAATATTACTTGGCCACCACAAGATCTCTGATCACCTACAGTGCTCCCATTCTAGCCAACCTCAATGAACAACAAACCTCCACCATAGAGGTAATTCAAAATAACGCCATGCGAATCATGCTGGGTGCACCAATGTTGACTAAAATATGTAATCTACAAATGGAAACTAATCTACCTCCACTACAAAGTTAGATTCATGTTTCCAATGCAAATACAATATCAAAAGCCTTGCTTTCTGAACGGGAATCGCATACACAAAAAAAAACTTAGAGAGGTTCTCATCAAGCATCCTGACCTCCCCATTCCAAACATCTACGCTGGACATCTACTAAAAAACATACATAAATGCAAATCTGAATCTGACTTGGCTAAAATCAAACCAGACAAGCCCTGTAGCCATCACAAACCGCTGGTCCCATGGGAATCTCAACCAGCAAAATTCAACAGTACTAACTCACCCAACAACAAAAAAGCATGCACACAGACACAACTGCATGAAGCAGCTCTTGCTGCAATCGCAAATGCCAACCAAACAGAAGGCATCTCATACTATACAGATAGAACTGTCAACGCAAACATACCAGCGACTAGAGCAGCTGTCTTTTCCGAAAAATTTACAGCATATTGGAGGCTATCAGACTCCTGCTCCACCCTCCAAACTGAACTATATGCCATCAAAATGGCACTACAATACTCCATTTAAAATGAACATGGACCAGTAACCATCCACACTGATTCCCTGTCATCTGTTCAAGCACTTCAACAAAACAAATTCAAAGAAAATATAAACCTATTCAGCTCTATTCAAACATTGCTGGTACAACACAAAGAGCAAGGGAGACAAGTTACGATAAACTGGATACCCAGCCACATAAATATACCTGGCAATGACAGAGCTGATCAGCTTGCTAAGAACGCTGTCTCATGCCACATAAAATGCACCATACAGCCCAACCTGCAACAATATAAATCAAAGAATAAACAGTCACTTCAAAAAGCAATGCAGGAAAACCACAACAGCTGGATAAACAAAGGTTCCTACTCTGCCAAATGGTACAAGGAAGCCACAAAACTTGAACCATCACATATATCAAGATACACCCCAAGAAGCCTAGCTGTAACTGTAGCCAGACTCAGAGTTGGATACAAGTGCTCATGGGAAGTAATCAGTCTGGTTCCAGCTCCAGTAGTGATAGGACCTGCCTAAGTATCTCTGTCCTCTTTTCCTCCTCTCTCACGAGAGCCAGAAAAAGAAACAAAGATTGTTTTTGTTTTGTTTTGCATTCCCGTTTTTGTTTTAGTGAAAACAAGTGACTGTGTGTGTTCTATAATCCCAAATATTTCTGCCTGCTCTTCTCTCTCTATTATAAGAGTTGGGAAGAAAAAGGGAAACAGAAAGTGTTCAAGGTTCTATTCTGTTTTTATCTCTTTTGTGATAGGTAGTTGAAGCCTCTTCCTACCAGTGAAGTGAATTTCTCCTCCTCCACTACATTCCTGATCTGAGGTGGAAGTTTCTACAAGGAAAAAAATGAACCTAAGTATGTCTGTTTTCTTTTCTTCCTCTCTCACGAGAGCCAAAGAGAGAAACAGAAAGATTGCCTTGGTTTTTTTTTTGTGCTTTTGTGTTGTTTAGTTTAGTTGAACATACATTATTGTGTGTTTCATAATTCTATAGAAAGTGTTCAAATCTCATTTTTGCATTCATATTCTGTTTGTTTTTCCCTCTCTTAAGAGAGCTGGGAAGAGAAATAAAAAGACCACTTGGTGCTGAGCATACTGTGTGGTATGTCTCATAACCGAGGTGATCCATTACATATTTTCTGTTTGCACTCCCCTTTCTCACGAGAGTTTGGAAGACAGAGCAGGTGATATAAAATACTTAGTGAAATCTGTGGATATCCATGACTAGTTGTTAGTCATGGCCTCTACCGCTTCTCCTGCTCCCCACCCAGAGGGGGGAATGGAACTCGAACCACCTCAAGAGGGGTGGACGGTTGTGGGAAAGAAGAGGCCAAGGACAGACTCAGGCAGCAGCCAGGAGAGTGCTGCTGCCCAATTCCCCCCCCCAACCCCGAAGACCGATAGAGAGCCCATATCAAAGTTTAAAGTTCAGGCTCCTTCCACTAAAGAGGTATATGACCTAATTAGAGAGTTGGAAGACCAACTCACCGAGTTTGGCTGCAAAATTAAGCCTAATGTACAGGGTGAATTTATCATCTACCCATCCTCAGTAGAAGCCGCAGAGAAGATCCGCAGCCTCAATTCACCTCACTTGGCAGAGATGTACCCTGCCCAAAATATAAGGAAATATATCCTCATTGGCTTCCCTGTTGCTTGGTCAGTTGACCTGCTAACCAAGCAAATGTATATTACTGCTGCCTCACGTTGCTTCCCCAAAATAGAGGGCCAAACCGTCCCCTCAAAACAAGTTCTGGTCTACATCTGTGGTCCACCCCCTTCGCAAGTAAACCTCGGCATCTGGGGCAAATTCAACATAAGAGACTACACTCCTGAACCACTGAGATGTTTCCGGTGTCAAAGATTTGGGCACCATAGAAATACTTGCCATCTCCCAGAGAGATGTGCAGTCTGCAGTGGGAGACATTCCACTGACCACTGCCTCAACAAATTCAAGGCCAATGAAGCAACAGTTGCCAAGTGCCCAAACTGTAAGGGAAACCATCACGCATGGAACAACTGCTGCCCAGAAAGGCTGAGGAGGATTCCTCAAAGAGTCCCTCCCTTTGCCCCTGCCACCAATCACACCACCTCCAACTTAACCCCAGCTCCTCCCCCCACCTCCAATCCTTGGCAGAGGCCCCTTCCTGCCCCACTCAGACCTAACCTCCCCACTCAAACCCCACCACACAACACCAACACAGCTCCTAACACACAGATCACACCTCCTACAGTTTCCACCCCTCCACCAACTCCATCCACCCCATCACACAACACTCACACTCCTACCATCCCCCCAAACAACACTCACACTCCCAATCCCCTCACGCAACACTCACACCAACACCTCCACCCCATGCAACACTCAAACACGTAATACAGTCACATGCAACACTCAGATCAAACACACACCCGCTCACCACACCAGGTCCCGGGACCCTAGACTTAAATCCCATACCCCCACACCTCAACAGCCTATCCAGACACCTTCCTCTGACTCCTCTCTCCAACAACAAACCCTCTTCACAATAAATGAGCTTACCAACATTATTATTCAAGCCATATTGGAAGCCGTCCGACTCCTCGAAACCGAAGCCTCTACTCAAGATGCCTACAATCAAGTCATCGAAGTAGCCCATTCCATCGTTGCCAAAGCCCTCGTCTCCAGAACCCACCACCAACCTCAACAAACCACCACTCCTACCACCTCCACCTCCTTAAATCAAGATGTTTAATCTCGGGATCCTACACTGGAACGCCCAGGGTCTGAGACACAAGATACAACAGCTTGAAGGGATTGCCAAGGCTGACAACAGAGATGTCATCATGGTTCAAGAAACCCTGTGCACAGAGCAAAACACTCCAAAAATCTCAGGATACAAAGGATTCTACCAGCACTGGTCTCCAGGGGAGAACAGAGGCAGCGCCACTTTCATCAGGAAAAACCTGTTAGCCAAGGAAATAACCCGACCGGTCCACCGCGGCAAAGATGTCCACATCCTCGCTGTTAGCATCAAACTTCAGGGCAGCTGCATAGATCTGTACAACATTTACAGACCACAGGATGGTGGCTTAGACCTGACTACCCTCCTCGGGCTAGCCAGTCATCGTGACTTGGTAATAGGAGGCGACTTCAACGCGCAACATCCGAGATTCAGGTATGAGCGCCCCTGTGATGCAGGCAGACACATCATGAGCCTGCTGGACAACCAAGAAGACATTTCTCTTCTCAACAATCATGAGCCAATACATGACAGAGGTGGAATACTGGACCTAACCTTTGTCTCCAACTTCCTAAAGCAAGACGACACATGGAGAGTTCATCCCCTGGTCACAAGCGACCACTACGGGATCCATCTCACGCTGCCAATTCCTGAAATCTTCCAAATCCCAGTTCCTCCCCCTCGATGGAATTTCAAGAAGGCCGACTGGGGCCGATTCCAGGAGCACCTCAGCAATTGGTTTTCAGCCTTCACACCATCTGAAGACATCGACCAAGCAGAGGCCGAGCTAGTCAATGCCCTGCAAGCTGCAGCAAACTCCTCCATCCCCCTCTGTAAACCACAACACACCACTCATCGGGATAGATGGTACTACTGTGACAGAGTTAAAGAACTCAATCACCGGCTCAACGTCATCCGGAAAATGCACAGGAAACGTCGCACTGAAGATTCCTACCGCACTCTCCAGGCAGTCAAAGAACATGTCCATGAAGAGACACTCAACATTAAGAGGAAAGAATGGCTAGAGTGGTGTTCCACCCTAGATGCTCACACCTCTGTGGGCCAGATGTGGAGGAGCATTAACTCCTTTGCTAAAGGTAAACCTCCTAAAATCATCCCCCACAGGGATCCTAGCAGGGCAGCAGAAGAACTCTCCATCAAATTCGCGGATAGAGCAACTTCCAACCAGCTCCCCATCACCACCAAAACAACTCTTCAAGACCTCACCACGGCAAGATGGGAAGAAATAGAAGAGGCCATCAACACTGAAGACGAAACAGATGCCCCATTCTCTCTGACTGAGCTACTAAGACTAAGCAAAAGCTCTAAGAACACAGCCCTAGGTGCTGATAGAATCACATACACAATGATTCAAAATATGGGGCCCCAAGGGGAGCTTGCTCTGCTCTCTCTGATCAATTCAACATACACACGAAGAATCAGACCAGCCTCATGGAATAGAGCAGACATTCAGCCCATCTCAAAACCACAGGACGCTGACAACCCTCGCCCCATCTCCCTCCTAAGCTGCCTGAGCAAGACGGCAGAAAAGATGGTACTTAACAGAGTCCACTGGAAATGCCCACCCTTCCCAGAAAACATGTTTGCCTACCAGCCTGGCTTAGGCACCTCAAAATGCATAGCCTCCATGCTATCATTTATCAACAACTGCCATGGATACATCGTTTTTCTACACCTAGAGAAGGCCTTTGAACTAGCCAATGTGCCGGCAATACTCTCAGCTCTCGTTTCAAAGCAGATCAAAGGTAACCTTCTCTCATGGATCAAGCAGAGTCTACAAAACCGTAGTGCACGAGTCAAAGTAGAAGGGCACTACTCCACCTACAAAAACCACGAAAATGGGACCCCCCAAGGTGGAATCCTTAGCCCCTTCCTCTTTAAGTGTATCATGGAAAAACTCATGGACATTGCACTACCACATGGAGCCAAACTCTTCAGTTATGGGGATGATTTTGCCCTTGTTACAATAGGCGTCAGAAGCTCTAACAAGACGCAGCGCTGTCTCACCAAGATTCACCAAGCCTCCATCTCCTTTAGAGTTAAAATAAATGCCCGCGAAACCAATGCCCTTCCCATCCACCAGTGGTGACCAGACACTAATCTGGTCATAGGTAATGAGCCAGTGGACTCGGTTACCAAACACCAATACCTGGGTGTAATCATCGACGGCAAGCTAACCTTTGGACCAGAAATTCAACACTTGCGCGACAAATGCAGCCAGCGACAAGCGGTCCTTCATCGGATGTCGGGCCTCTACGATGGTGCATCAGTTAATGTCCTCAAAAGCTTCTATGTACAAGCCACTCGCAACCTTATAGACTATGCTTGTGTGACAGAGTGTTTCGCTCAAAGTCACCAGAGGCTGTTAGATGCCTTATTAAATAAATTAGTAACATAACTGTTATTTTCTAACTAAAAAAATAATTCCCACTTCTTGACTTTCGCAGATTATGATTATTTGCAATTTGTATTTTAGCTTATAGCT